>CM050166.1:60762436-61057436 GCA_027410445.1 Discoglossus pictus
TCTCCCAACACCCAAGATGGGCAGGTCATAGCAGAGAGGTCAGATAAGTCCTGGTCCACTGTAGAAGGAACTGGCAACCCACTCCAGTATCTTTGGCAAGGAAACCATATGTAGCACAACCAGAAACACAGACAGATATGCCTGACATGCTGCGTCCATCTAGTCACTAAGAGTTGGACACGACTGAAGGGCTGAACAGTTAGTAAATATCCCTATATGCTGCATTTCGGGTTTTAGTAGTTTATATTCCCATACTTTATCTTGCATAAATTATCCTAATACATCAATCTTGAATGAATGAATCAATGAATCTAATAAAAAAGTAACTCTTGGTAATTAAAATTGAACATAAAAACTAGATTAGCCTATTAAGAAGGAAACTATAAACTATCTCATCAGAAAGTTAAATTTTACAAGTTTTTACAATATGCACTGTTTTTTATGAAGCATTTTTTTATACAAATAAATGTAAAAAAATGTTTCCCGTCATGCAACTTAAAAATGTATGCAATAACAGATATGATTTGTGTGAAAATTAACTAACTATTATGATATCAGGATATATTGTTAGACAAGTGTTCCTATAAAATACAGCTTATTAGCATCAACAGTAACATTTCCAATGCAATTTACAGGTGATTTTTTATATTCTAAAAAATAAGTTTTAGCATAATTTACAAATTAGTTAAAATATTGTATTATAAAATATAAATAATTAAATGAGATATATAATAAAACAGAAATAATCATGACAGAAGCATAGAGATTGTAAAATAAATATAGAAAAATAGACATGGTAACAGATATACTTCACCTGACCTACAACATCTGCCCCTTTCCTATCTAAAAGTAAACCACAATTAAATGTATTTTTTTCTTAAATGTAAGATTATTTTTATCCCTTCATGTTTTAGCTTCTTCAATCTATCCTAATAAATAAATACACAAAAGCAAAACAAATAATTAAATCACATTAAACTATTTAAAATGTGTTATTTTAACCACTTCATTAATATTATAAATAGAATAAAAACATGGCAATATTATTAGATATGTGTGATCTTTACTTTTTATTCTCCAAAGAAATGCTGGCATTACATTGGAGTTTGAATTAATGTAATTCTATGGGTATATTCATCAAAAGAGTTAGTGTTGCTAAAAAAAGTGGAGTTAAATAACCCCACTTCCTATGTTTTTTAATGGCACTTAATTATCAACAGAGGTTAAAGTTTAAATAGACTTCATTGAAAACATAGGACGTGTAGGTACTTTAGTTTTTAACAGCTTAACCCAGCTTATCCTTATTTAATTGCTTACCCATACTTGTTACCCTTAGATAAATATACCCCTACACACCCGACACAAAAATTATATGATAAAACAAATGCAATTCTTCTTAAAGATGTATAGTATATATGGATCATTATTAATAATGGTCAGAATTTGTTTCTTTCTACTTTTGACAAAATATGAAAGAGAATATCGTAGAATTATTGTGTATAGCGCTACGGAATATGTTGGTGCGTTATAAATAAAGAATAATAATAATTATTGTGCATTCTTTCTAACCCAACATAGATAATAATAACAATTCATAATAATCATAATAATAATAATAATAATAAAACTTAACTTTTACTAAAATATTAAATTTCATAATCTGATTAAATTTTCTACTTTTATAGTAATGTATTTTATTAGATTATAGATAATTTTCTAGCAAAGTCAATGTGGAAGTGAAAAATATGTTTTTTTTTTCAAAAATCCTTACAAATGTTCAATATTATTGTGTAAAGTCAGATTTTCATGAAAATGTTAAAAATTGTCGATGCTATTTTGGAAAATGTATTTAAGAGTACCAGGCAAAACAAATTAGAGCCATGTGCATTGTATAAACAAATCTCATTAATTTGCAACTGAAATCTTTCATTGATACATTTCATTTCATCTTTTGGTCCAAACTGGGAGAATTGTAACTATGGCAAAAAGCCTCAGGATATGTGCATTGCTTGGTTGGTAGTTCTATTGTAAGAGCCATTGCTGATGTTCCTAATTAAGAAATAATAGGTGTGACCCATCTTCCTTTATATATCTCAGCTAGCTAGTATACCAGTTTATTGTGCTATAGCTTATAGCTTGTAGCACATTCAGAGTAGGATCCTCCTATTATCTAAGCCTCAGGGGCTCTATTATCTATTGGCCACCTGCTGGCTCTGGT
This sequence comes from Discoglossus pictus, assembly GCA_027410445.1. Classification (NCBI taxonomy): domain Eukaryota; kingdom Metazoa; phylum Chordata; class Amphibia; order Anura; family Alytidae; genus Discoglossus; species Discoglossus pictus. The sequence continues at coordinate 60,764,655 of CM050166.1, forward strand.
ACGTAATGGTATTACTGTTTGTTTCTCTTTGATAAGAAAAGTAGGTTGTTTCCACGAACCAGCAGGTGTCCATAGTAGTGGTGATTTCGTTTTGTCACAACACCATATATAGTACAAACACTGGACAAAATAAAAACTAAGGGCTTAAAGAGATTATGCTTGCCTTACATCAAACTACATTTGTAATTAAATTACGTATGGTCATTGGCAAATATCAATAACACATTTGTTTACTCAAAATAACTATAGATTCAAAAGACAAGATTTTCTATACTCAGGATTTACATTAGAAGACCATATACGATCTAAAATCTTCAAGGGATATACAATATATATAAGCTATTATTTGCAAATTTAAAGGCAATCAAAATGGTTTCAGACCTCAAAATATTAGGAGGCACATTACCTGTGTCCAGAATCATATGGCTTCATTGGAATATAGAGTTTAAATAGGACATTTCTGTTAAACTGTAATTTCCGTTATATGAAAAATCTCACTTCGAAAAGATCTAATGGATAATCCAGCACCTAATAAATGGTTGCTTATTCTTATGAATGCCTGTTTGGAGTAAATTGTTGAATAACTAAATTAGTTTTACATGTTACTGAATAATTGTAGTAATATTACATAGAGCAGTAGCTCCCCTTCCGGATCACTTCAGAATTTATAAATGTTGAATCAGTAGCACATTTTAACATTGCTGATGGATTTTGAGTAACACTTGTGTTGTTTAACAACTGTTAGAATAGTGTGTGTACATATATTAGTAGTAAAACATAATATGTAGACACATATGCACTCTTTACATTTCTTTTATTGTTTTATACTTTTGGTATCTAAGTTGTTCATTGAATCTGTGTATCAACTTTTATTCTTGTATCTTGGAACGTATATATATATATATATATATAGCAAATAAATAGTACATCTGTGTTCGCATTTGAATGTCTAAAACAAGTTAAAAAAACTGCTTCCAGCTCAGAATTTCGAGAAAAGCAGTAATTACACTGCATTCTGGGAAGCTGAGTAGGGACATGCAATTGTGCCCACAAAGGCCTTGCTCTTCAATCAATAGCTCATTTTAAACATTGCTTCCTTTAAGCTTATGCCCGCTGCATTACACAGCTTTTATCCAAAGCCAAGGTTGGAATTTAACACAAGCTGAGAATCCTATCCATGTACAGCTGTTTCAAGCTTACTGCATATCATCTGCATGGAGTGGGATCTCAGCTTGTGTTGTGGATCTTATGAGTAGGTAGTTCACCACAACAATCATTTAACATATATGGTGGGCAAAAGAGCAATAGAAGCCCTCCACTATATATATATATATATATATATATATATATATATATATATATATATATATATATTGGTTTGGTGCAGTGCTTTCACCTCTGTGACCTTGGTTCGATTCTAGTTAGGAAACCTTGAGGTCACACCATGCCATGAAGATTTGAGCCTGGTCAGTACTTGGATGGGAGACCATATCAATACATTTTCACAGATGTAATGTCAGTGATGCAAGAGTCAAAGTACAATGTACTGCAATATGATATTGACTAGGGATAGAATTTTTTTATATAGGTATACCACATCTCCAAATTAGAGAAAAAAATTGTAAGTGCTTATGCTCTTATTTACTCTTCCACATTGGAGTTGTTTTAGACAACGAGGAGTTAACCTTTACCCTTTTACAAATAGTTCATCTTTTGATCAACTAGTATATTCCCAGTTAAAGTAAAATAACAAAGTCAAGTGATATAATATCAAATGCACTTAATATCAGTGAAAGCTTGGCCATGACTAAAATACTACAAATATATATTATGTGCCCTAAAGTATAGTAGTAAGCTACCACAGAAAACTACTGTTTAGTAACTGCTTTTTAAATACCAGACGGCTATCAGCTATGCTGTTTACATTGAGAGAAATGGGGTTAAGGATTCTACCCACATCACATAAAATATCTTCCTTGATTCTCTGTGGTGCTGTAAACACTCTCCATTTTCTTGTCCTAGGGGCCTATTCTATTGCCCAATTCGTAAATTGTACACACTCAAAATTGCCACATATTCTATTAGCAATCCGACTACGAGTTACCTGCCCACAATCAGTACAGGCCAGCCAAACCCACAAACACAACCTTAGAACTCCTTTGGTTTTAGCACAGCTCGAACACTACAAGCTTTAAATAATTAACATTACACAAAATTGATATTCTATTAGACCTGTAGCTCTAGCTTGCAAATAAAGTCTAACCCAACAGTCTACAAGGAAGAAATAGGATTTTTTTTAAATTATATTTTGGACTGATCATGCATATGTTAATATTAAAAGTGTTGCTAAAAGATGCACAAAGCAATTAAAGACACAGTACATGACTAAATTGCAACTAAAATATGGAACAGGCTTACAAATAATATGTAAAACTCACAGAGGCCCAAATGTGGACTTTAAAAATATAGATGTATTAATTTACATATTTCAGTCATCATATCTATATTAGAACAAAAACTATTGACAATATTACACAGCCACATGACATATATCAAGTACCAGAGACTACGCTAAAGGTTAAACCAATCTGGAAACAATCAGGGACTACAAAAGCTGCTCCAATGCAATGATTATCAAAGGGATAGACAAACCCCAAATAATACTCTTCACCACAGTACACTACTGACACATGCATGGGAAGGTATGTAATCTGAACCAGAACCTTAGCTCTTAGAAAATGTGTGTGTGTGTGTGTGGGGGTGGGGGTGGGGGGGTTGGTAGAAATGTCTGCATTGGAAGCCTTTGGCATTAAAGAAAAGAGGGGGTGATATTGATCCTGGATACATGGGTATAATGCTACATAGCACAGACCAGACACTGTGTTGTCCCAGGGAGCATGTAAGGAGCACGCTGTTAGAGGCACAGGGACATGGAGATTCAAGGACAAATCATGACAAGGGGGATTGCACTAATGAGCACTAATGTGGTCAAGATGTTTAGGAAGGCCAAAAAACACACAATGAGGCTGTGAAGAGGCACATGGAGCAACATCAAACTGACCTCAATCAAGACCAATCTTGGGTACAACCATCCTGTAAATGACTACGCCATTGCTTTTGGGCATGTGGCAAGATTTATACCAATAATAATTATAGCAAGTGTTATTATATTAATTCATTATTATTACTTTCTCTTACTTGGTTAACTACCCTTAAGGGAATGGTGATATTGAACAGTGCTACAATCTATAGTTTTCCTGAGTATTACCTCACAAACATCACCAATAATGTTGCTCAAGCATGTTAGCAAAAATCATGATAATAACACATAAAGGAGTGCTTAATAAAACATATTAATACATATGATCATTTGGAAAACATACCTGTGTCACTGTAATGGGATGGAATGTTCACATAACAATGTATTGGACAGTAAATAGGGATCATTATTTCAGAAGGATTGCATACTTCATGCAGATTTTAGGTATTATGATCACCAGTAGATGAAATTATCTTAAAATTATGATATAAACATCACTTTTAACATTGAAAGTGTAAGCACTTGGCCATGACAATATCACATCCGAATTAATTAAAGTTTAATGAGATGAAAACATATGATTACAGTACTCAAATGCATGAAACATGGAAACAGTGATAACGGTATAACAAAACTTTATTTTATACACAGAGCACACTAGGAAATATCATGAAGGTGGTGTGGATGATTCTTGGAAGAACAAGAGGCTGCTTGGGAATACCGTATAATGATAATGATTCATAGCATCTACTGGGGTTGCATGTTTTCACTACACCACAGTAACCAGAATTTGATCAATACAAATCTCATCATACATCACTTCATTTAATAGAAGTAACCAGTAATGTGCATAGCACTTACATCTGGTCTTCATCTGCTCATTTAAACAGATGCATAAACTTCTATGTAATCCAATTCAGTTATACACATACAGTGTGTTAAAACATTAAAAAAAAACTGCATATATAGTACAGTGCTAAATACTGTAACTGTAACAATAAACCAACTTACCTGATCTTCATCTGTAAGCATTACTAGCCATTAGGTGGGTGTCATGATTCATCACTAGCCATGAACATTAATAATGATGTGTCAGTGGTCCAAGAGTCTTGTGATATCATGATGTCTGAACAACTACCCATTATTATGGAGAGGACACAAAGGTCAACAGACATAATGTCTCTTAATTGAGGAGAGGATGACCTGCTTCACTAATGCATGTATTAATGCTAGCCTTGATTAACATGCCATTGTTGTCCTTTAAAGTCCCCATCCATATCTACATTGGTCTAAAATAATGATAACAACGACCATGTAAAATAGGATGTATGATTTAATTAATACCTTTGTAGAAGGGAATGTCATTAATGAAATCTGAGCCATTGTGAATATATTTCCATTACATGATTTTGTAGCAATGCTTGCACATGCTTGTGCCTAAAATCAAAACATTCCAAAAATAAGACCTGAAAAAAACAATACAGACTGCAGCATCTCTTCTCAATGGCATTCCTCAGTGACCAACAATTGGGGAAATGTTACATACCCTTTATGTCACCAGAGAAGAGAATCATGGACAATGTTTTTGGGGGTAGCCATCTGCCTATAAAATATCACCATGACATAGGCCATTATCCTCTTCTCTGTAGATAGGCTAGATTATGTTAACATTTGAACCAATAGATTGTCACTAAGGAGTGCTGTTGAGAAGGTCAAAACTATGTGCAGCCGCTACACCCTCCTCCACCTTGCCACAGGGCCCCAACCCCATGTGCCTGAATGCCTTCTCCCGAGGTGAGGGAGGTAGAAAGGGGAGGCACCCCCCTCCCAGCAGGCCGCAGCACCGGGGTTGGCGGAGATATTGAGGTAGGTGAGGAGAGGCCAGGATGCGGGTTTGTGGGGAGGCCTCGGGGGTGGAGGAGGAACTACTGCTCTGTGTGGCTCTGTGAAGCTCACCTGCTTCCTCACTGTCTTTGTCCCCTGCCAGTGCATCTTACTGCTGGAGCAGGGAATCTCAAATGATGTCACGTATATGTGTCGTCATTTGGGATTCCCTGCGTTGGCAGTAAGGCGTGCTGACAGGGGAGGAGAGCAGGGCAGAAGCAGGTATATATATATAAATATATTATTATATTGTATATAGATAAGCACTTCATAAGCACTTACTGCCCTCCTCTCCTTTGCTCAGTTCATTTCTGAGCCTGGGCCTGCATGGTGTTTCTCTGCACTCTCTTATCTTTTAGCTTGCCAAGCCTCATGTGTGCAAGCTCATAGCTGGACAGGACAGATTGGGGTGATGCTTGATTCCAGCTTTTGATTTCAGGATATTGCATTGAATGACTTCCTATTGTTTGGCTCAGAGCTGACAAATTGCATTGACAAATTGATTGTTGATGCGGTTTAGGAAATAATTAATTATGGTCAATGTGGACATCCAGCAAATGTTTTGTATATTCAAAATGACGACATACTAGGGATTAATTTAGTAGCAGAATTATATTTGCTTCCCTTGCTTTTATACCCCTCTTATTGCATGCTAATATTTTAATTGCCTCTGCAGATGCTGCTTGGCTTTGTGTACTGTTACATAGGTGGTTGTCCACAAACACTCCTAAATCCCTGTCTCTGATACCCCTAGATTTCTTCCATTAACATTATAAATTGTATGCTTATTTTTCCTTCCAAAATGCATAACTTTACATTTATTTGTGTCAAATCTCATCTGCCATTTAGCCGCCCATTCTTCTAATTTATGTAAGTCCCTTTGGAGTGGAAGTTAATAATTTTCTCATTTAATTAGCTTGCTCAATTTAGTGTCATTGGCAAAAAATTGAGACATTACTTTCCAGTACTACTTTTAAATCATTAATAAATATGTTTAAACGAATAGGACCCAAATTAGGAGCGGCTGGTACATTAGGGCAAATGGGCAACCGACTCCCGAAATATGGACTGCAACAACATTAAAGACATAATACATATTGCTCATTTACTTATTTTAATATATTTTCACACATGTATACATTTTCAAATATTATTTTTATACCATTAACTGTTGCTGTCATTTTAAATCACTGCCACTAACCCAGGAGTGGCTAATCCATGAAGGCAATAAAGGCGCAGTTTTATTATGTACTACTATTTATATGTGTTGGCCACACTCTCAATTTAATATTTGCTTTTTAATATTTTCCCTCTATGTCCCATCAGCAGATGCTGCTCCCTTTCTAACTCATAAAGAGCAGCACTCAGTCTCACAATTGCTATTTTAAATCCATTCAAAACAAACAACAGAGCAGTAGGGGGCAGTAGCGCAGCTATGTCCAGTATGTATGTCAGTCTGTGGGGCAATTGAGCATTTCGCCAAGGCCCAGAAGCCCTGACATATGCACTAGCTTCTAATTTTGAGCAGGAACGAGGCTCCCCTATTCTTTTTACAGGGTCGGCTGGATCTGCCATTGAATGGAATATTGGCATATGCATGTGTCCCTCTCTTCCTGTGACATCATCACCACTGGTGCCGGCAGTACAATGCACAGGGGCCTTTGGTTGGGGGGTCCCAGTGCTTTGGCCCCAGCACCTGCCCCACCACCCCAACTCAAGCTCACCTGAGTCCTTAGTGTCTTTCTCCCCTGCCAGTGCATCTTACTGCTGGAGCAGGGAATCTCAATTGATGTCATGTATATGTGTGGTCATTTGGGATTCCCTGCTTTGGCAGTAAGACGTGCTTACAGGGGAGGAACTCAGGGCGGAAGCAGGTGTATATATATATACTAGAATATTGCCCGTCAAAAAATGACGGCAATGAAATTGTAAGGTAGCTAATGCTGTTTGGTGTATAATACTGAAATATGTAATAGATTACTAAATGAATATACTTTACCTATTTTGAAGCATTGTGTTGAAGAGCTGGCAATCTGTTTTGATGTTGCTGGAGCATTAGTGGTGTGGAGCTGCTGTGTAAGCGTGATGAATGTGTGCACTGTGTGGTATGAATATCTGTAGGTCGTTTGTGGCGTTTTGCGAGTTTCTTGTGGTGTTTTGCGAGTTTAGAGTGCTGTAGCCTTGTTTTCGTTTTGTTCGGCGGCCATTTTTTCTCTCGCTTACAGTTTTTTTTAGTCTCTAAACTCTTTTATTTCGAGTAAAATGAAGGTCTAAGTGGCATTTTTGAGGTCCTGGGTGCTCCCTCTTGGTGTAGGTAAGGTTTTTATGTATGTGCTGTGTGTATGTATTGTGTTTTACATTTTGTAATGTTCGCGAGTTGCGTCCGAGTGTTGCAAGGCCGTAATGTGTGTGAACGTGTGTCGTATGTTGTTTGCGAGTGTCGTAATGTGTGTGTCGTGCTCTTTGGGTTGCGACGTGAACTTTGCGAGGGTCGCAGTTGCTGGCATGGAGCGCCTTTGGCGCTCCATGCCAGCAACTGCGGCCCTCGCTTTGCGAGGTCCTCAGGTGCTGGCATGGAGCGCCTACGGCACTCCATGCCAGCAACTGAGGCCCTCGCTTCGCAAGGGTCCTCAGTTGCTGGCAAGGAGCGCCTTCGGCGCTCCATGCCAGCAACTGAGACCCTCGCCCAGTGCCCTCGCTTTGCGAGGGCCGCGGCTCGCTACGCGAGCCCGCAGCGTTAGCAACAACTCGTACGCTCACAACTATATATGTGATTACTATATAATGTGTAGATGTACCGGCTGGGCATGCTCTTGTGCATTATTATTATTATTACTATATAATGTGTAGATGTACCGGCTGGGCATGCTCTCTGCGTGTACGCTTTCTCTATCTGCACCCTATGTGCACTGCTGTCTGTGTGCAATCTCTGTCTCTGTACCCCTCACTCTCTTTGTCAATCTCTCTGCACTCTCTCTCTGTGCGCTCTATCTGTGAACTCTCTCTGCGCTGTCTTTGTGCTCCCTCACTGTCTGTGTGTGCTCTTGCTCTGTAATTCTCTTTATGTCTCCCTCTCTCTCTGTACCTGACTCCCTCTCTCTCTGTACCTGTCTCCCTCTCTCTCTGTACCTGTCTCCCTCTCTCTCTGTACCTGTCTCCCTCTCTCTCTGTACCTGTCTCCCTCTCTCTCTGTACCTGTCTCCCTCTCTCTCTGTACCTGTCTCCCTCTCTCTCTGTACCTGTCTCCCTCTCTCTCTGTAGCTGTCTCCCTCTCTCTCTGTACCTGTCTCCCTCTCTCACTTTGCTGTCTTTCTCTGAAATGCAAATGGCCGCCACGCTTCTGTTAAGATCAGGTGTTAGGCCCACCCCCACTTACATCATAGCCACGCCCCCTATATGATGTCAGCGTTAGCAACATTTTCTGCTGCTCACAACTATATATGTGATATATATATATATATATATATTATTATATTGTAGGAAGTGGATGTGATGAGAGATCCACGTGTTGTGTTTGAAGAAGTCTGTGCTGTGGTGGAGATATTTAAGTTTCCTCCATAAATACCTTCTATATATTTATCTATCTATATATCTATCTATCTATCTATCTGACGTAAAAAAAAAAAAATAATGGCGAAAAAAATTGAAAATTCTGAAACAAGATGAAAACGAATCTCAGCAAGGCCAGGCACGCAGAACACGACACAAAAGACAGTAACACTTACACCAACAATGCCAGTCACGCGGGACTTAGAAAATACACGACAGCAAAGACAGTAACACTTACACCAATAACGCCAGGCACGCGGGACTTCGAAAATACACGACAGCAAAGACAGTAACACTTACACCAACAACGCCAGACACGCGGCACTTAGAAAATACATGACGGCAAAGACAGTAACGCTTAACCAACAACGCCAGGCACTTGGATCTTATATAATACACGACAGCAAAGACAGTAACGCTTACACCAACGACGCCAGACACGCAGCGCTTAGAAAAAACATGACGGCAAAGACAGTAACACTTACACCAACAACGCCAGGCACGCGGAACTTAGATAGTACACGACAGCAAAGACAGTAACACTTACACCAACGACGCCAGACACGCGGCGCTTCGAAAATACATGACGGCAAAGACAGTAACACTTACACCAACAACGCCAGGCACTTGGAACTTTGAAAATAAAACCAACAGCAGTCACCACACGCCATGCAAAAATTCAGCGGAGACACAGAGGAGAAAGACACAGGGAAGGGACAGGGGGGAGATGTAGAAAGAGACACATGGCATTCCCTAGCACAAAAGTTGCAAGTTGCCAAGGCCTGTAATGAGCTGCAAAGTAGATGGGAGCAGAGGCTCGCAATGAGCGCCAAAGTCTTTTTTTTTGAGGTTGAAAAAAGGCTTTTAGTCCATCAAGTTAAAGGTATATTAAAGTGAGCTGGGTTATTAATGCATTTAATAGAGGAGAATTTATAGTGTCTGAAAAAAGAGTTTTCTCTCAATGTTTACACGCCCGGAAATTCCCAGGGAAAATTAGCATAACTTATACAATGTTTCTTTTTTGCCTGGGGATTGTGCAGTTATGCTCAGTTATCACCTGAAATCTGCACTACTGCGGGAAGTCACATGATGTCAGAAACCTTCCTTTCCTGTAGATTTATGACTCTTCATTCACTGCTACATCCCAGGTGATACTTCAACCAGCACCAGTGAATTGCCCCACAGCCTTAGGGAATTGCCCCATCACCTCCGCAAGCCCCAGCGAATTGCCCCCAGTCCCAGAAAATTCCTGCACAGCCCCAGAGAATTGCCCCGTGACCTCCCCCAGCCCCAGTGAATTGCCCCCCGAGCCCCAGAGAATTGCCCTTCAGCCCCAGATAATTGCCCATTGACCTCCCCCAACCCCAGTGAATTATCCCCCAGCCCCAGAGAATTGCCCCCAAGCCCCAGATAATTGCCCCACAGCTCCAGAGAATCACCTTGTGACCTCCCCCAACCCCAGAGAATTGCCCCCAGCCCCAGAGAATGGCCCCTAACCCTTAGATAATTGCCCCCAACCCCAGATAATTGCCCCAACCCCTATAGCATTGCCTTGTGACCTCCACCAACCCCAGAGAATTGCCCCCAGCACCAGAGAATTGCCTTGTGACCTCCCCTAACCCCAGAGAATTGCCCCGTGATCCCCACCAACCCCCGGAGAACTGTCCCCCAGTCCCAAAGAATTGCCCCATGACCTCCACCAACCCCAGAGAATTGCCCCCCAACACCAAAGAATTTCCCTGTGACCTCCACCAACCCCAGAAAATTGCCCCAGCTCTAGAGAATTGCCTTGTGACCTACCCCAACCCCAGTGAATTGCCCCTCATCCCCAGAGAATTGCTCCTAACCCCAGAGAATTGCTACTAACCCCAGAGAATGTCCTTGTGACCAACCCAGTGAATTGCCCCCCAGTCCCAGAGAATTGCACCCAACCACAAAGAATTGCCCCATGACCTCCACCAGCCCCAGAAGATTGCCCCCCAACCCCAGAGAATTGCCCCATGATCTCCACCAACCCCCGGAGAAGTGACCCCCAGCCCTAAAGAATTGCCCCATGACCTCCACCAACCCCAGAGTATTGCCCCCCAACACCAAAGAATTTCTCTGTGACCTCCACCAACCCCAGAGAATTGCCCCAGCTCTAGAGAATTGCCTTGTGACCTACCCCAACCCCAGTGAATTGCCCCTCATCCCCAGAGAATTGCTTCTAACCCCAGAGAATGTCCTTGTGACCAACCCATGGAATTGCCCCCCAGCCCCAGAGAATTGCACCCAACCCCAGAGAATTGCCCCGTGACCTCCACCAACCACAGAGAAGTGTCCCCCAGCCCCAAAGAATTGCCCCATGACTTCCACCAAACCCAGAGAATTGCCCCCCAACACCAAAGAATTTCCCTGTGACCTCCACCAACCCCAGATAATTTCCCCAGCCCTAGAGAATTGCTTCATGACCTCCCTCAACCCCAGTGAATTGCCCCCAAGCCGCAGAGAATTGCCTTGTGACCTACCCCAACCCCAGTGAATTGCCCGCCAACCCCAGTGAATTGCCCCTCAACCCCAGAGAATTGCCCCATGACTTCCACCAACCCCAGAGAATTGCCCCCCAACACCAAAGAATTTCCCTGTGACCTCCACCAACCCCAGATAATTGCCCCAGCCCTAGAGAATTGCTTCATGACCTCCCCCAACCCCAGTGAATTGCCCCAGCCCTAGAGAATTGCTTCATGACCTCCCCAACCCCAGTGAATTGCCCCCAAGCCACAGAGCATTGCCTTGTGACCTACCCCAACCCCAGTGAATTGCCCCCCAACCCCAGTGAATTGCCCCTCATCCCCAGAGAATTGCTCCTAACCCCAGAGAATGTCCTTGTGACCAACCCAGTGAATTGCCCCCCAGTCCCAGAGAATTGCACCCAACCCCAAAGAATTGCCCCATGACCTCCACCAACCCCAGAGAATTGCCCCCAACACCAAATAATTTCCCTGTGACCTCCACCAACCCCAGAGAATTGCCCCCAGCCCTAGAGAATTGCCTTGTGGCCTTCCCCAACCCCAGTGAATTGCCCCTCATCCCCAGAGAATTGCCCCCCGAGCCCCAGAGAATTGCACCCAACCCCAGAGAATTGCCCCATGACCCCCACCAACCCCAGAGAAGTGTCCCCCAGCCCCAAAGAATTGCCCCATGACTTCCACCAACCCCAGAGAATTGCCCCCCAACACCAAAGAATTTCCCTGTGACCTCCACCAACCCCAGATAATTGCCCCAGCCGTAGAGAATTGCTTCATGACCTCCCCCAACCTCAGTGAATTGCCCCCAAGCCCCAGAGAATTGCCTCGTGACCTACCCCAGCCCCAGTGAATTGCCCCCCAGCCCCAGGGAATTGCCCCCCAACCCCAGAGAATTGCCCTGTGAGCTCCACCAACCCCAGAGTATTGTCCCTTAGCAGCAAAGAATTGTCCTATGACCTCCACCAACCCCAGAGAATTGCCTCCCAGCCCCAGAGAATTGCCCCCCAACCCCAGAGAATTGCCCTGTGACCTCCACCAACCCCAGAGAATTGCCCCCCAGCCCCAGAGAATTGCCCTGTGACCTCCACCAGCCCCAGTGAATTTCACACCTGCCCCAGTGAATTGCCCCCCAGCGAATAGCCCCTGTAACCTCCCAGACCCAGTGAATTGGCCGGTGACTTCCCCCAACCCCAGTGAACTGCTTCACAGCCCCAGTGAATTTCCCCTGTAACCCCCAGCCCCAGTGAATTGGCCGGTGACCTCCTCCAACCCCAGCAAATTGCCCCCGTAATCCCCAGACCCAGTGGATTGGCAAGTGACCTCCCCCATCCCCAGTAGATTGCCCCCAGACCGAGAGAATTGCCCAGTGACCTCCCTCAACCCAAATGAGTTGCCCCCAAGCCCTAGTGAATTGCCACAGGCACAATCACACAGATACACTAAGACACATACCCACACAGACACACTCAGACACTCACTCACATAGACACACATAGACACACTCACACAGATGCACACTCACACAAACACACACTCACACAGACACACTCAGACACACAATCACTCCCCAGCCCCAGTGAATTGGCCGGTGACCTCCCCCAACCCCAGTGAATTGCTCCCAGCCCCAGAGAATTGCCCTGTGACCTCCCCCAACCCAGTTAATTGCCACACCGGCCCCAGTGAATTGCCCCTGTAACCCCCAGCCCCAGTAAATTGCCCGGTGACCCCCCCCCCCCAGCCCCAGGGAATTGCCCTGTGACACACTCTCACTCACAGACATACATACACACTCACACAGACACACAGACAAGCTAAGACACACACTCACATAGACACACACAGACACGCACACTCACACAGACACACACTCACACAGGCACACACTCACACAGACACACTCAGACACACACACACAGACATGCATTCACACACACACTCACACAGGCACACTCAGACACTCAAACTCAGACACACACTCACACAGACACACTCTCATACACTCAGACACACACTCACACAGGCACACACTCACACTCAGAAACACACTCAGACACACAGACTTACTCAGACACACACTCACAATCAGACACACTCTAACATAGACACACACTCACATAGACACATGCTCACACACTCAGACACACTAAGACACACACTCACAATCAGACACACATTCACACACTCAGACACACTCTGACACAGACACACACTCACACAGACACACACTCACACAGACACACACAGACACACGCTCACACTCAGACACACACTCACACACTCAGACACACACTCACACAGACACACTCAGACACACACTCACTCACAAACTCAGACACACTTACACAGACACACTCTCACACAGACACACACTCACACAAACACACACTCACACAGACACACTCAAACACACACTCACACAGACACACACTCACACAGACACACTCAGACACACACAGACACAGACATGCATTCACACACACACTCACACAGACACACTCTCACACACTCAGACACACACTCACACAGACACACACTCACTCAGATACACACTCACACAGGCACACTCAGACACACTCACCCTCAGACACACACTCACACAGACACATTTAGACACACACTCACACTTAGGCACCCACTCACACAGACACACACTCACACACAATTAGACACACAGACACCCTCACTCATACACACTCACACAGACACACACTCACACAGACATAAACTCACACAGACACACTCAGACACACACTCAGATCCACACTCACTCAGACACACTCACACAGACACACACTGATACAGTCACACACACACTCAGACACACACTTACATTGCCCATTGACCTCCCCCAACCCCAGTGAATTATCCCCCAGCCCCAGAGAATTGCCCCCAAGCCCCAGATAATTGCCCCACAGCCCCAGAGAATCACCTTGTGACCTCCCCCAACCCCAGAGAATTGCCCCCAGCCCCAGAGAATGGCCCCTAACCCTTAGATAATTGCCCCCAACCCCAGATAATTGCCCCAACCCCTATAGCATTGCCTTGTGACCTCCACCAACCCCAGAGAATTGCCCCCAGCACCAGAGAATTGCCTTGTGACCTCCCCTAACCCCAGAGAATTGCCCCGTGATCCCCACCAACCCCCGGAGAACTGTCCCCCAGTCCCAAAGAATTGCCCCATGACCTCCACCAACCCCAGAGAATTGCCCCCCAACACCAAAGAATTTCCCTGTGACCTCCACCAACCCCAGAAAATTGCCCCAGCTCTAAAGAATTGCCTTGTGACCTACCCCAACCCCAGTGAATTGCCCCTCATCCCCAGAGAATTGCTCCTAACCCCAGAGAATGTCCTTGTGACTAACCCCAGTAAAATGCCCCGCAGCCCCAGAGAATTGCACCCAACCCCAGAGTATTGCCCCGTGACCTCCACCAACCCCAGAGAAATGTCCCCCAGCACCAAAGAATTGCCCCATGACTTCCACCAACCCCAGAGAATTGCCCCCAACACCAAAGAATTTCCCTGTGACCTCCACAAACCCCAGATAATTGCCCCAGCCCTAGAGAATTGCTTCATGACCTCCCCCAACCCCAGTGAATTGCCCCCCAACCCCAGTGAATTGCCCCTCATCCCCAGAGAATTGCTACTAACCCCAGAGAATGTCCTTGTGACCAACCCAGTGAATTGCCCCCCAGTCCCAGAGAATTGCACCCAACCACAAAGAATTGCCCCATGACTTCCACCAGCCCCAGAAAATTGCCCCCCAACCCCAGAGAATTGCCCCTTGATCTCCACCAACCCCCGGAGAAGTGACCCCCAGCCCTAAAGAATTGCCCCATGACCTCCACCAACCCCAGAGTATTGCCCCCCAACACCAAAGAATTTCTCTGTGACCTCCACCAACCCCAGAGAATTGCCCCAGCTCTAGAGAATTGCCTTGTGACCTACCCCAACCCCAGTGAATTGCCCCTCATCCCCAAAGAATTGCTTCTAACCCCAGAGAATGTCCTTGTGACCAACCCATGGAATTGCCCCCCAGCCCCAGAGAATTGCACCCAACCCCAGAGAATTGCCCCGTGACCTCCACCAACCACAGAGAAGTGTCCCCCAGCCCCAAAGAATTGCCCCATGACTTCCACCAAACCCAGAGAATTGCCCCCCAACACCAAAGAATTTCCCTGTGACCTCCACCAACCCCAGATAATTTCCCCAGCCCTAGAGAATTGCTTCATGACCTCCCTCAACCCCAGTGAATTGCCCCCAAGCCGCAGAGAATTGCCTTGTGACCTACCCCAACCCCAGTGAATTGCCCGCCAACCCCAGTGAATTGCCCCTCAACCCCAGAAAATTGCCCCATGACTCCCACCAACCCCAGAGAATTGCCCCCCAACACCAAAGAATTTCCCTGTGACCTCCACCAACCCCAGATAATTGCCCCAGCCCTAGAGAATTGCTTCATGACCTCCCCCAACCCCAGTGAATTGCCCCAGCCCTAGAGAATTGCTTCATGACCTCCCCAACCCCAGTGAATTGCCCCCAAGCCACAGAGCATTGCCTTGTGACCTACCCCAACCCCAGTGAATTGCCCCCCAACCCCAGTGAATTGCCCCTCATCCCCAGAGAATTGCTCCTAACCCCAGAGAATGTCCTTGTGACCAACCCAGTGAATTGCCCCCCAGTCCCAGAGAATTGCACCCAACCCCAAAGAATTGCCCCATGACCTCCACCAACCCCAGAGAATTGCCCCCAACACCAAATAATTTCCCTGTGACCTCCACCAACCCCAGAGAATTGCCCCCAGCCCTAGAGAATTGCCTTGTGGCCTTCCCCAACCCCAGTGAATTGCCCCTCATCCCCAGAGAATTGCCCCCCGAGCCCCAGAGAATTGCACCCAACCCCAGAGAATTGCCCCATGACCCCCACCAACCCCAGAGAAGTGTCCCCCAGCCCCAAAGAATTGCCCCATGACTTCCACCAACCCCAGAGAATTGCCCCCCAACACCAAAGAATTTCCCTGTGACCTCCACCAACCCCAGATAATTGCCCCAGCCGTAGAGAATTGCTTCATGACCTCCCCCAACCTCAGTGAATTGCCCCCAAGCCCCAGAGAATTGCCTCGTGACCTACCCCAGCCCCAGTGAATTGCCCCCCAGCCCCAGGGAATTGCCCCCCAACCCCAGAGAATTGCCCTGTGAGCTCCACCAACCCCAGAGTATTGTCCCTTAGCAGCAAAGAATTGTCCTATGACCTCCACCAACCCCAGAGAATTGCCTCCCAGCCCCAGAGAATTGCCCCCCAACCCCAGAGAATTGCCCTGTGACCTCCACCAACCCCAGAGAATTGCCCCCCAGCCCCAGAGAATTGCCCTGTGACCTCCACCAACCCCAGTGAATTTCACACCTGCCCCAGTGAATTGCCCCCCAGCGAATAGCCCCTGTAACCTCCCAGCCCCAGTGAATTGGACCGGTGACTTCCCCCAACCCCAGTGAACTGCTTCACAGCCCCAGTGAATTTCCCCTGTAACCCCCAGCCCCAGTGAATTGGCCGGTGACCTCCCCCAACCCCAGCAAATTGCCCCCGTAATCCCCAGACCCAGTGGATTGGCAAGTGACCTCCC
Organism: Discoglossus pictus; assembly: GCA_027410445.1. NCBI lineage: Eukaryota > Metazoa > Chordata > Amphibia > Anura > Alytidae > Discoglossus > Discoglossus pictus. Next base: position 60,781,250 of record CM050166.1, read on the forward strand.
CCATCCCCAGTGAATTGCCCCCAGACCGAGAGAATTGCCCAGTGACCTCCCTCAACCCAAATGAGTTGCCCCCAAGCCCTAGTGAATTGCCACAGGCACAATCACACAGATACACTAAGACACATACCCACACAGACACACTCAGACACTCACTCACATAGACACACATAGACACACTCACACAGATGCACACTCACACAAACACACACTCACACAGACACACTCAGACACACAATCACTCCCCAGCCCCAGTGAATTGGCCGGTGACCTCCCCCAACCCCAGTGAATTGCCCCCAGCCCCAGAGAATTGCCCTGTGACCTCCCCCAACCCAGTGAATTGCCCCTGTAACCCCCAGCCCCAGTAAATTGCCCGGTGACCCCCCCCCCCCCAGCCCCAGGGAATTGCCCTGTGACACACTCTCACTCACAGACATACATACACACTCACACAGACACACAGACAAGCTAAGACACACACTCACATAGACACACACAGACACGCACACTCACACAGACACACACTCACACAGGCACACACTCACACAGACACACTCAGACACACACACACAGACATGCATTCACACACACACTCACACAGGCACACTCAGACACTCAAACTCAGACACACACTCACACAGACACACTCTCATACACTCAGACACACACTCACACAGGCACACACTCACACTCAGACACACACTCAGACACACAGACTTACTCAGACACACACTCACAATCAGACACACACTTACATAATCAGACACACTCTAACATAGACACACACTCACATAGACACATGCTCACACACTCAGACACACTAAGACACACACTCACAATCAGACACACATTCACACACTCAGACACACTCTGACACAGACACACACTCACACAGACACAAACTCACACAGACACACTCAGACACACGCTCACACTCAGACACACACTCACACACTCAGACACACACTCACACAGACACACTCAGACACACACTCACTCACAAACTCAGACACACTTACACAGACACACTCTCACACAGACACACACTCACACAAACACACACTCACACAGACACACTCAAACACACACTCACACAGACACACACTCACACAGACACACTCAGACACAGACACAGACATGCATTCACACACACACTCACACAGACACACTCTCACACGCTCAGACACACACTCACACAGACACACACTCACTCAGATACACACTCACACAGGCACACTCAGACACACTCACCCTCAGACACACACTCACACAGACACATTTAGACACACACTCACACTTAGGCACCCACTCACACAGACACACACTCACACACAATTAGACACACAGACACCCTCACTCATACACACTCACACAGACACACACTCACACAGACACATGCTCACACACTCAGACACACTAAGACACACACTCACAATCAGACACACATTCACACACTCAGACACACTCTGACACAGACACACACTCACACAGACACAAACTCACACAGACACACTCAGACACACGCTCACACTCAGACACACACTCACACACTCAGACACACACTCACACAGACACACTCAGACACACACTCACTCACAAACTCAGACACACTTACACAGACACACTCTCACACAGACACACACTCACACAAACACACACTCACACAGACACACTCAAACACACACTCACACAGACACACACTCACACAGACACACTCAGACACAGACACAGACATGCATTCACACACACACTCACACAGACACACTCTCACACGCTCAGACACACACTCACACAGACACACACTCACTCAGATACACACTCACACAGGCACACTCAGACACACTCACCCTCAGACACACACTCACACAGACACATTTAGACACACACTCACACTTAGGCACCCACTCACACAGACACACACTCACACACAATTAGACACACAGACACCCTCACTCATACACACTCACACAGACACACACTCACACAGACATAAACTCACACAGACACACTCAGACACACACTCAGATCCACACTCACTCAGACACACTCACACAGACACACACTGATACAGTCACACACACACTCAGACACACACTTACACAGACACACTATCACACAGACACACTCTCACACAGACACACTCACATAGACACACTCACACAGACAAACACTCACACAGACAAACAATTACACACATACACTCAGATACACACTCACACAGACACACATTCACAAACACTGAGACACACACTTACACAGGCACACTCAAACACACACTCACACAGACACACACTCAGACACACACTCACACACACACTCACACAGACACTCTATCACACAGACACACTCTCTCACACACACACACACTCACACAGACACACACTCACTCAGACACACACTCACACATACACACTCAGACACACACTGACACGCACTCACACTCAGACACACACTCACTCAGACACACTCACACAGACACACACTCACCGCTGCTTGCTGATTGGCTGAAAAGTCAATCAGTATGCACATGTGCTGCATAATGGATATTAAAAATGAGATATCCATTATGTAAATCACAGTTGCTGGGGGTATCTACATCACCCCCAGCACATTTTTTATTATATTGCAAAAATGGTTTGCAGTTTTTCATGTAAACGCTTTTGCTAGGTGGGTTATGATGCATTCTAGAGGATGCATTCCTAACCCACCTAACTTACATATACCTTTAAACCTTTTAAGATCTCCTAAAAATGTCTAAAATGTCCTTTTTTTGAAGTGGTGCCTAAAAGTGTACTCCATGTGCCACATGAGGGTGTGCTAGGGATTTGTATAGTGGCAGAATTATATTTGCTTCCCTTGCTTCTATATGCTTCTTAATACTTGCTAATATTTTATTTGCCATTGCAGCTGCTGCTTAGCATTGAGCACTGTTACCTAGGTGGTTGTCCACAAGTACTCCCAAATCCCTTTCAGTATCAGATGCCCCTAGATTTGCTCCATTAAGATTATAAATTGCATGGCTATTTTTTATTCCCAGATGCATAACTTTACATTTATTCATATTATATCTCATCTGCCATTTAGATGCCCATTCCTCTAATTTATGCAAATCCCTTTGGAGGGAAAGTACATCATTATCTGATTTAATTGCCTTGCACAAATGTGTGTCATCAGCAAAAATGGAGACACTACTTTCCAGTCCCACTTCTAAGTCATTAATAAATATTTTAAAAATGAGAGGACCTAATACTGAACCCTGAGGAACCCCACTTACCACATTAGTACAATCAGTGTATGTTCCATTTACCACAACCCTTTGCTTCTCAATCCATGAGCAGATATTTACTGCAATTACTGTATCCCTTAGTATGCATAATAGTCTTCCATGTGGCACTGTATCAAAAGCCTTTGCTAAATCCAAATAGACTACATCCACTGAGATGCCTTGATCCAAGATCCTACTAACATCCTCATAGAAAATAATTAGAGTGTTTGACATGACCTATCCCTCATAAATCCATGTTGACTCCTACTTATAGTCCTGTTCAAATAGACATGTTCTGGTATATTATGCCTTAATAAACCTTCTAAAAGCTTTCCCACTACAGAAGTGAGGGACACAGGTATATAATTCCCCGCATTTGCTCTTGCTCCCTTCTTAAATATAGGTATCACCTCTGCTTTTCACCAGTCATCTGGTAGCGACCCTGTGTTGAGTGAATCTTGAAACATTAGATAGAATGGTTTTGCTATTACAGAACCTAGTTCCCTCAGTACCCTTGGATGTATTCCATCATGACCTGGGGCTTTATTAACATCATTTTTTTCCAACATCTTTTGGATTTCTTCCTGCCTTAACCAATTTTTTGGTGAAGGTAGTGTAGCCCCATTATTTTGCAGTGTCCCAACAACTGGTACTTCCCTTGTGTAGAAAGAAGAAAATAACCTAATTATCTCATCTGCCTTTTCCTGGTCATTAATTATCAGACAGCCTTTTTCACATTGTAATGTTCCTATAGCTTCCTTCCTGGCCTTCTTCCCATTAATATATTTACAAAATATTTTAGGGTTAGTCTTACTATCTTTTGCAACTAATTTTTCATTTTCTATTTTAGCCAGTCTAATAGCTCCTTTGCAAGTCTTGTTGATTTCCTTGTACTTACTGAAGGTAGTCTCTGTCCCAGTGGCAGCTGATGACTTTCCATTTTGGTGGGGCGGAAAACAGAGATCTGCCCCCCCTTACATTGACTCCACCCAAAGGTTTAAACCCCACCCCTTCACAACATGTTACCACAACATGTATAGACCCTGCCTAGTGACACAGTCTCCACCCACAAAAGTGATCCCATAGAGAAAGACAGAGATAGAGAGGGGAGGGGATAGTGAGAGAGGTGGGTAGAGAGTTAAAAAGAGACATAGTGAGAGATAGAGGGATAGAGAGAGATAGAGGGTGGATATGGAAAGGGTGATGGACCACCCCCAGGAAGGAGTTAGCAGCTGCAGCTAACAGGGCAATGGCAGCAGTTCCCAGGGAGTAGCCATGCTGAGCACACTGAATGGAAGGTGCTCCTGTTTAGACCCCTGAGTGGTGCATATTGAGTTCCTACCAAAAGAACCCATATCACCCCCAATGACCCTGCACCACAAGGGACGACATAAGGACCTTCCTGCTATGTGCAGTAAACTGCAGTCTTGATATCCTAAGTGAGAGAGCCAATATCATAGCCGCTGAACCAGGAAATGCTGAAACACTGCAGAAGCAGAGAGACACCAGAAGCTGGGGCTATAGTGAGAGCAGCAGAGAGTGTACACAGTGAGTGGAGTCCCTGATTCAGGGTCACAAAAGTATAGCTCTCTACCCAGCATTACCCTTTGTACAGCATAGAAGAATATCACATCGGCAATACAAAGGACATTATGAGGAGGTTAGAGTGAGTAAAGGAGGAAGGGGGAGAGAAAGAGAAGATAGGTACATTATGTGAATGCATGAATTAGCCCGTAAAAATACAGTGGGAAAATTCCACACATTTTTGTATTTGCTTGTTGTTATTAGTTGTTGTCTATATGTATCTTAACATTTTTTTGTGAATAATTAATGATAAAGAACCGGTTAGAGATACAGATTTAAGATCAATCTCAAATGTACTGGCCAGGTGTCTAATGATTATTGGCCAGAGTAATTAACCTGAAACGTAGGATACATCTGGTTCACATGTGAACTTATGAATTAGCTTATACATTGGTTTAAAGACAAAGGAGAATGGTAAGAGGAATAAGAAAGTAAGTCTAGGAGAGTATTTCTATTTTCTATAGAGAATGAAGAAGAAGGGGGGTAAAACTAAGGCAAGAGAGGAAAAAAATCAACAACTTAAAAAAGCTAGGCAAAGCTTTTTTGCCCCCCCTAAGTAAACTGGATTCTAAACAGGAAATATTTCCAACAGTAGAAACAGAAGTAAATTTAGCCCGCACTATGGCTCATTCAACCAGTAATGAGGGCTCAAGGTTAGAAGATGCAAGTAAAGACTTGGAATTAGAGGAGCAAAAATGAACAGCTGGGATGATGAAGGAATTATTGTAGGAATTTAGAGACTTAATAATTTCAGATTTGATAACGAAAATTGTACAAAACACAACAGAGATAAACATAGTGAAAATGAGAACAGAGAGCTTGGAGAATAGGAGTGACAAGCATGAGGAGAAATATCAATTATTAGCACAAGAAATGCAAAAAAACAAAAAGGAGGTAGAGTTATTAAATAATCAAAACATAAAACTAGAAAATTATTCAAGAAGGAACAATATACGTTTAATGGGTATAGGTGAAGACATTCAAAATATATCCCTCTTGAGCTATGTCACAACTTTCCTGACCTCTCTTGTCCCATCAGAATTTAGTTCAGAAATTCTTATAGAGAATTTTCATAGAATTCCTCTTCCTAGAAACTTGAAGGAGTATCCTAGAGATGTTATTTTAAGATTGCATTCTGTCATGTATAAAAACGCCATAATGAGGAAATCATATGAAAAGAAGAAATCAGATATTTCCAGATTTATCGGGGGAGATACTGATTAAAAGAAAAGAGTTGAGGAATATTAACAGACAGCTAAGAGAAAATCAAATAATATACAAATGGGGATATCCTATGCACTTGATAATATTGGTAAACGGAAGGAGAATTTCGGTAAGAAATGAAGGGGAAGGAGAAAAAGTTTTGGGGGCATTAAAAATACACGTGTAATAAACCAGAGGTTAAGAGCCAAATCCCTCAAAAAAAAAAAGACAGGGTGATAAATAAGATAAGTTTTTAGCTGGGGGGAGAATAATTTATTTTATGTATGATGTATAATTAAAGGGTATAAGAAATAAAATCCTTGAAGCGCTGGTCAACAAATGAAAAGGTAGAGCAGATTTAAATATTGTTTAATATCACAAGAAATAGAAAATAAAATAAATGTTTTGTAATACTTCACTAGGAGGAGAAGAAAGCAACATAAAAAAGAAAAAAGGAACTAGTTCACTTTAGAAGAAAGAAGAATCACATAATCGATAACTTTATATAATAGGTAGAGTAAAATATCACTTGATTGTTTTGGGTAAAAAAAAAATAATGGAACATTAGACTCACATATAATAAAATATAAAATAAGAGAGTAAGATAAAAGAGTTTCTATCAGAAAATAAACAACAGCTCTCTAAGATAAAAGAGTGTAAGAGGGGTTTACAAAAATGAAAGCACTGAATAGTCACTTGTTTAAAAAATTATATAGATTAAGAAATAAATATTGCAAAAAAAAAAAAAAAAGAATCACAGATATAATTAGTAATATATATATAAGTTTAAACAAGGTTGAGTCTGCTATTGTGTAGCCTTTATTGAGGATATGGAAAAGCATGATACTGTATAAAAGGAAAGTAAGAATAGAAGACATAAAAGTAGAAGGAATGTAAATTTAAACAGAAGTTTCTAATTCTCTTTCACGTCCAGAAAGGAGTAGTCTTAAATGCTGTCCGCTGAGGGGAACCAGCCTATTGAGTCCTAGAATTTTGAACTTAATGAAGTTCAACTTTACCAAAACCAGAGAGGAAACCCTTAGGGTGGGAGGGGGTTTCAAAGAAGGTGGAGGTGATGAATCATCCATTTTAAGTTGAATGAATGAGGTGAGAATGTATAGAATTAGGAAAAGGATTGGCGAGGTAGGGGGCAAAAAAGACAGAATCTTAGGAGAAACCATGAGTGGATTATTAGGAACAGAATTGCTAAAGTTATTCAAATATGGGAAAATTAAGGATTTGTACTCAAAATGTGCATGGACTAAATGTTCCTTTTATATGACATATATTAAATAGAAATTATGGACGTGACCGTTTTGATATAATTTGCCTTAAAGAAACCCATTACCAAACCAATAAAACTCCATACTTTAAGATAAAAGAATTTAGAGAGGCAGTAAATTCAACTGACAAATAAAAAGGACTGGGGGTCTCAATGCCGTTTAATAGTAAATTATATGTAGTATATGATGTCGTCTTGAAGGATCCAAATGCTCATTATATTATATGGAAAGGTTGGATAGAAAATGAAAACATTACAATAGTAAACTTATATGTACCCAATACAAATCAGATTAAATTCCTAAACAGAGTCTGCAAACTAATTAAAAAATATAGTGATATAAATCTGGTAATTTGCAGGGATTTTAATCTATTCCTAGACTGGGAATTGGATAGAAAAGCAGAACTATCATCTAGCCCTGATTTGTAAGGGAATAGAAATTCTAAACTTTTTCAGAATATACAGTTTAAGCAAAATATTTTTTACTCATGGAGAGTCTTTCACTCAAATGAGAGAGATTTAACTTTTTTTTCCGCATAGGCACAAAACATTTTCTAGGTTAGACCATATTATCATCTCCGAGAGTCTTTTACAAAGAATAAAAAGAACAGAAATCGGTCCCATAACATGGTCAGATCACGGTGTGGTTTCTGTTGATCTCGACATAGGAGTGTTACACCTACAGAGACCAACATGGAAATACAACATAAACTTAATGAAAGATCAAAAAATCTGAGACAATCTAAGAAACAAGTAACTAACTATTTCTATGAAAATGGTCATTCAATCCACTCTAAAACAATCATCTGGATGGAACACAAGGCTGTAATTCGAGGCATTTTGATCAGGTGGTATCATCTTTACCAAAAACAGAGGTCTTCCATTAAAACAATTATATTGTGAATTAGCCAAAATAGATAGGCAAATAAAGAAAGATTTTGATAAAATAACTCCGGAACAAATTAGACTCTACCAACAAAAAATTAAAAAGATAGAACAGGAAATTTTAGATCGATCAGTATGGAAATTACAGTGAAACCGCTATCATTTCGGAAATAAGGCAAGTAAGTTATTTGCAAATAAAAATAAAACTAATACATTGATAAATAGGATGATTGATTATTTGAAATATAAAAATCAACTAATGACTAACCCGAAGATATCGCCAAAAAGTTTTGTAAGTTTTTGTATGGATCTCCAGCCACCTCTGCCAGAGGTATGGGTTTTACATCAGAGAAGTTCCAGATTTCAAATGGGACAAGACAGGGGTGTCCCCTGTCACCCATGATTTTCGTATTAACATTGGAGCCACTTTTGGTTCTCATAAAAAATGATATGACATTGAGAGGAATTAAGATTGGTACTAAAGAGAATAAATTGACGGCCTCATGATTACTATCTGTAATCCTCTGGAGTCTATAGGGAAGCTCTTTTCTTGTGTAACGGAGCTAATTATAAAATGAACCTACAAAAAACAGAGGCTTTATGGCTGAATCTAAGGGAGGAAGACTTAGATTTATTAAAGAGTAACTACAATCTAAAATGGTAACAATAAATTAAATATCTTGGAATTAGATTATACAAGGATATAAAAAAGATAATCAATATAAATTATAACAAGATAAACAAAGAAATATAACAATTAATTAACAATTGGCAGTGATTAAATATCTCATGGAGAGAAACGATAATATCAACTAAGATTTTTTAAGATCCATGCCTTTTCCTTTACCGCATCACTTAATAAATAAACTTCAGAAAAATTGACTGTTTTGTCCATAGTGGGAAGAACAAGAATAAGAAGATCTATCTGAGAGCAGAGATTCAATAGAGGGGGCATGGCATACCCGTCAATTTCGATATGACATATTATTGAATGGAGTGAGAATAGTGCTGAAAATGAATGGGTTCAGATAGAAAATGATTGTGCAGGTTTAGGAGAACTTGGGAACATTCTTTATCAAGAAAATCCTACAACTGTAGCGATCTTTTCAGAAGGTACACTGATAAAAAGCAAAAATTATGGAAAAATTTGAATAAAAAATATAGATTACTATCTTTTCCAGGTCCAATTCTCCCTTTAGAAATTCTTTCATCTAATATTAAATTGAATGGGGAGATAAAATCGAATAGATTCGAGAAACTTAAAATAGTAGACCTATATGTCAACAATAGAATTGGAACCTTTGAAGAGATACAAATTAAATTCCCTAGTTTACGGGCAAATGTTCAAACTTGAAAAGCTTAGGTGTTGATATTTTTAGAAAGAGGGAAGAAATGTGAAAAATTGCTAAGAACAAGAGATTATCGACCTTTAACATCAAAAATGTATAATATAATGAGATTGAATATTGTGGAAGTAAAACCTAATAATTTGCTCAAATGGGAAAAAGATGTGGGAATACATGATTGGTACAGAACATTAAAGGTCAGTGATAAAAAATGCGTCTCAAAGAGAGCAATACTGTAAAATTATTAATAGGTGTCATTTTGTCCCTTCAAGACTACACCAAATCGATAAAGTACAAAATACATATCTTTGTTGGAGGAATTGTGGGGAGGAAGAGTCGTTCCTACATATATGGTGGGAGTGTCCTTTAAACCAAAATTTTTGGAGAATACTTTTTTCCAAGTTAACTGAGATCACTAAAGAAAAAAATAACATTGACCCCTGAGATCTCTCTACTACATATGTTTCCTGATAAATTAAATGGTGATATTAGAATGTTTTTGATTCAAACACTAGCCAACGCACTGATAGGAAGTAATTGGAAAAAAAATAGTGCTCCAACCTGGATGGAAATAACTAATAGATCGGAGAAAAATTACTTAATGGAAACAGAAATCAGTGACTTGGGTATTATAATATAAAAGAAATTAAGGTGAAAAATTTGGCAAAAGTATAGGCCTGAAATTTATAAAGTCTAAAAACTCTGTATTAGAAAAAATATTTTCTCCATAATGAAAAACCGAGAGATTTGTCTTGCCTTCCACCTAGCCGAAATTTATAAAGACTAAAAACTCTGTATTAGAAAAAATGTTTCCTCCATAATGAAAAACCCAGAGATTTGTCTTGCCTTCCACCTCGCCGATATATGGCCTAGAATTAGGCTAGGTTTAAATTAGGAGATTAATTAAAATATTGTAATCCATGGACGAACTCAGGAGATATTTATATTGATGTTATAAAAAATGGCTCTGTGATACGATTTACAATATAATGCTTGATGAAAAAGAGATGTAATAATTAGGAACTATTAAATTGTTATTTCTTGAGTTAAGATGTGTATGGAATGGTCTCCCCGTTGGCAACTTAGATCTAGCAAAATGGGGAGAAGTTATGTAATGTAATTTATGTTGTGGTTGTGTTTTGTAATGTATGCTATTGTTTGAAATATTGGTATTGTACAAAAAACTAAATAAACTATAAAAAAAAAAAAAGAGAAAGATAGAGGCAGGGTGTAGGAGCCAGAATAACTCTGGGTGGGGATACAGCTCATTGAATACACAGGCCGTAAAATAGCTTATACATACATACATGCAAACCTAGAAACATAAGGGGGGGGGATTTGTCCTCCACCCCCCACCCCCCAGGTCCTACACCCATAGATAGAGGGATAGAGAGCGAGACAAAGGGACAGAGAGTGAGACAAAGGGACAGAGAGAGCGAGACAAAGGGACAGAGAGAGCGAGACTAGGGGACAGAGAGAGAGATAAAAAGTTAGAGAGCAGTGATGTCGCAAACATAAAATTTATGGTTCGCGAACCACGGACGCGAACTTCATCAAATGTTCGTGAACGGGCGAATCCCCATAGACTTCAATAGGCAGGCAAATTTCAAGACCCACAGGGACTCTTTCTGGCCACAATAGTGATGGGAAAGTTGTTTCAAGGGGACTAACACTTGGACTGTGGCATGCCGGACGGGGATCCATGGCAAAACTCCCACGGAAAATTACATAGTTGATGCAGAGTCTGGTTTTAAGCCATAAAGGGCATAAATCACCTAACATTCCTAAATTGTTTGGAATAACATGCTTTAAAACATCAGGTATGATGTTATATCGATCAGGTAGTGTAAGGGTTACACCCGCTTCACAGTAACAGACCAATCTCCCCGTTTAATGCACCGCAAACAACCGCAAACAGTCCCTTTTCACAACCTGCAAACTCCCCATTTGCACAAGGTTGGATACCAAGCTAGCCATGTCCCGTTCCTTGTCCTCACTGATGTCAATGTATGGTACACCACCAGGTATGAGTAGTGAAAATAAGCACAATAGAAGCTGTTAGTTGTTAGCCTGTCACACATACACGCTGGCAGGCAGGCATATGCAACTAGATTACACAGAAAAAAAATTATAAAATAAAATAAATGATGTTCTAGCCCTAAAAAGGGCTTTTTGGGTTGGGGTCCTTGCAGCAGATATCAGATGAGTCCTTCAGGTCTGTAGTGGAAGCTAAATACACAGAGTGGCAATCTATTTCACTATTAAATCCCCAGCAGCTACACTATCTGTCCTCTCACAACGAATGCAGCTTCAGAATGATTCTAAAATGTATGCTGTCCTTCAGATGGAAGGCTCTGGAAGGGAGTGTATGCTGCTGATTGGCTGTAATGTATCTGCTGATTGTGAGGTGCAGGGTCAAAGTTTCCTCAATGATAAAGAATAGGGGGTGAACCGAAAAGCGCATGTGTCCGCCGTCCGATGCGAGCGCGAAAGAGCCAAAATCGTCGCGAATAGTCCGCGGGCGAACTGTCCGCGACATCTCTATTAGAGAGATAGATTATGTGCCTCTTATTCTATCCCTCTCTCTCCCTCTCTATCCATTTCCCCTTCTACACCTCTCCTCCCTCCCTCAATACCAGCACCCCTCACCCCCCATCTCCATACCTCTCTATCTATTACTCTGAGCCTAGGTCAGATATTTTACGACTGAGACAAAAATGATACAAGCAGATACTATGATAGCAGCAAATATGTTGAGAGAGTAAAACTGCATAAATAAATAACTTGTTAAATGAGCAAATAGATTAATTAAACAAACAGAAGGACAGGGTTATAATTCACCAACAGACCACAACCAGAATTTTGCACCCCAAGTTGGTTCTGCATGACTCAGTACAGTTTTGTTTCTCCCTCCATTTTAAAGATTATTATCTTTAAAAAATACATATATATCTATATATCTATATATATATATATATATATATATATATATATATATATATACACACACATATAGATTGTAAGTTTGCAAGTTTTCAATTGTGTGTCCGTGCCTTGGAAACAAGCACTATGTACATTTGATTATAAGCTCAAAAACAGGGCCCTACATTCTGCATAAGGTGTTAAGTTTGTTTTTGCCATGTACTAAACCCCTGTACATCCATACGGAATATGTTGGCGTAATATCAATAAAGATAATATTAATAAAATATATATATATATATAATTATAGACACACACACATATATATATATATATATATATATATATATATACACACATATATACCAACTATAATAGTTGCGGATCTGGTGAATGTTGGTCCCTCAATGATAAAATGTTCGGGCTTGCGCACGCGCAATGAGTGCAAAAGGTGCTCCTTGCGTGGCCCGCGCATCCGCCAAAGGCGCTCATCGCGAGGTCCGACCAGTAACTGAGCAGAGAAGCCGATCATTGCTCTCCTTGAGATGAGCGTCAAAGGCGCTTATTGCGAGGCCTGAACATACCTGCAATCCCATGTCTCTCCTCCCCTTCCTCCTCCATTCATCCTCGCCTTCTGAGAGCCCCGAGGCATGGTTCTGTGCTGTTTGCCGCATAACTGCCCGCGCTCACCGTACCGACCAACAGATTGCACAGCATGCAGGAAGCAGCTGTGTAAGGTTATACTGACTTTGGTTCCTGCACTGGCCGAGCTGCAATGTGATGATCTCCTAAGGCATGGTTCTGCTCTGTCTGCCGCCTCACTGCCCACGCTCACCGTACCGACCAACAGATTGCACAGCATGCAGGGAGCAGCCATGAAACCCCACGTGTGATGTTTGGCGTGACACTCGGTGACAAGATGGCAGAGGAGAGCATCGGTCTGAGGGGTCGGAGAAACGGGACGGTAGGAGCAGGTCCGGCCCAAACACAAGGTCTTACAGAGGAGTGTGAGCAGCTACTAGCCAGCAATCTGCTACCTGCAGATCATATAATCCTTTTTAATCTTGATTTGAATTAATACACATATATATAAATTCCTAGAATTATAGCAGTGTTTCATACCGTCTAATAGAATATGTCAGAGCTTTTTATATAAATACATTAACTGATTTTTTTTCTTTTAATATAATCCTTTTTAATTTACATGATTAATACAAATAGATACATATATCCATTTTATTCTGTTACATTTTAAGAAGTTTCACTGAGACATTTAAGAATGGCCCTGTTTACCCAGATGGGTTTAGAATGGACAATGGCTGGTCATTGAGTATGCGCCATCACTCTTTGAGTTATAGAAGTCTTCACTTGAAACAATTTCCTGAAGTCCAAATATCAGATATTTATCCAAAGTCTACTCTCAGCTGCATTTAGAAAGATCTAAGGAATATCTATGTCAAACATTATTATTGTTTCCAATAATTAAATAGATACTTAAGAAATAAGTTAATATGGTTTTTCCAAGGTAAAGGGAATCTCAGGATGTATTAAACAATACAATTAGATAAGAATTGTTACTATTTAAGATAGTGCTAGACTCTGAACAGGCACTCTGATACACACACCATCCAAACACTCTGAATGATACACATTTTGGCACTTAAAGCAGACACACATGATCTAAATTTTGAGGGAAGGGCTGAGAATGCTAAAATCAAATTTTTGTGGTTCCTGATATTTTTTATATTTTCTATAACAATACATTTGGAATTATATGGATTGGCACTCTACTTCGAATTGGGTTGATACAATACCTGGTAATGTATAGATTTAACTATATATTTTGTAATAGAATTGATAAATTATAAAATAGACAATGTATCTGTTTTAAACTCCTAGGGCCTCATTCAATTGCGATTTGGCCAATTAAATAGGGCTCTATATAAGCACATAGCATATGTATTCAACAGAAGTTTTTCGCTAATGAAGATCTTGCTGGTGGATAGAAGTTCACTAACTAAAAACTTCTGTAAGATAAATATGCTGTCTGCTTATATAGAGCCCTATTCAATTGGCCAAATCACAATTGAATGAGGCCCCTAAACAGGAGGCATAAAAACCTTATTGAAACCATATTGATAATTGCATAATTAATAGTATAATAATTATTTTAGTCAATACAAAATGTTATTCTAGTTCAAGATAGATAAATTGATTTTATTTATTTTCCAAAATCAATTGTATTACAAAATTATTTTGTCATATATATATATTTTCACTGTTATCATTGCCAATATACCTAAAGGTTTATCAAATTGTTTTAGCACCTATTAATATATATTTTCTTTGTTTTATAATATTTTTACTATTCCATAGGTGGTTAGTAGTAAACTATTAGCCCACTATTACTATGTAGGTTTATTGATGTATACAAAATAAATTTTGCCAAAAAATATTGTAATTTGCTATGTTGATTGATTTTGTGTTCGAACAGCTAGGAGATATTAAGAGTATTTCATTGGGATTTTTATATTATCCAAGATGGATTTTTATTGGTATAGATAATAAGATAGTTTATATTTCATTATAATCAATCATATTAATATTACAATATATTTGATTAAGTTACTAACATCTGTGAATAATTATAGCACTGTTTAATGTTTTATTATATTACATTTGATTGTGTTGTTGATAATAAATGCCGTTTTGTTTAAAAGCTATATTTGTCTATGAATTGACTTTATACTCGAACCATAAATTATAGTCATTATTTCTAACTAGCGACTTGCCCATCAAAATGTCGGGGCAACAAAATTTGAAGCCATGGCAATACTGTTTGCCACACAATATAAAGTTTTTGCTAAACTGAGGACCTTCTGCGCTCATTGCGAGCCTCTACTCTCGTATACTTTTGCTCTTCTGAGCATCTTCGGTGCTCATTGCGAGCGTCTCTCCTTGTGTACTTTTGCTCCTCTGAGCACCTTCTGGGCGATATATATAAATGCAGTGTAAAAAATATTTTTTTTAGTGCAGTTGAAAGGAAACATTTTTATTGGATTATCGTCCAAATCGACTTAAATTTGGATTCATCTCATTCCCATACGTCCGGGCTGAACCCCCGTGCTGTGTGTGTTTTTTTTTATTTTATTTGCCGCTAACTTCGTATTTTTCCGACCTCGTATTTTTATTTCTATATTGCGCGTTTCGCAATTTTTTTTTCTAAGTCCGGCGTTCCTCAACTGCTTGCAGCCTAAGGCAATCCTGCATTTCCTAACTGCTTGGAGGCTAAGTCCCGCGTTTTTTAATGACTCCACGGCTTGCTTCGCAAGGCACGCCGGAGTGCCTTCCGCGCTCATTTCTGCCTAAGTCCTGCGTGTTTTAATGCCTTTGTCACTCATCGTGTAAGTGCTCTAAGTTTCAATGCCTCAACTGTTAGACGAGCACCTGCGGCACTCATCCGCTAAGTGCTCCGAGCTCGGAAGACTTCTGTGCTACAACGGGTCGCCTTGCTATGCGAGGCTCGCAAACCTGACGACGATTTGTAGTTTGACAATTATTATATACTAGCGACTTGCCCTTCAAAAATGATGGGCAATAAAATTGTAAGGCAGGTAATGCTGTTTGCCACAGACAGTAAGTGTTTTGGTTGTCTGAGATCCTTCGGCACTCATTGCGAGCCGCTACCCTTGTGTACTTTGTGTCCTATGAGCACCGTTGGCGCTCCTTGTGAGGCGCGCGGTGAAGGCCTTTGTCGTTTGTTGCAATACTGTGGTGGTTTTTTTTTTTTTTTCTGTATATGTATTTTTTTATGATAATTAATTAATGAAATCATAAATTAATATACTTTACCTATTTGTAATTAATATATGCAGCAAGCAATGTGCTGAAGAGCTAACAATCTGTTTTTATGTCCCTACAGCAAACAATGTAGATTTGCAGTGTTGTTGAGCTGAGGTGTAAGTGTCAGCAATGTGTGCAGTGTGTAGTGTAAATAGGCTGCGTGCGCAAGGGGAAAACGTTTGTGTAACTGTGTAGTTCCGCATTCTGTAAGTTAGTGTTGTAAAATGGCGGAGATTGTGTATGTGGTATGCAGGTGTGGATGATTTTGCGTCCTTGCTAATAGTGTATTTTGGACCTCGTATGGATTTGTGTAAAAGTCGTATGTGCCTGGCAGTGTTTTGTGCGTTTAGGGTTCGTGTAGCCTCATTTTCGTTTGTTTCGGCAGCCATTTTTTCTGTCGCTTAGGGGATTTTCGAGTGTCTAAACTCTGTAAATTGGACTTAAATTTGTGTGCAACCTGACTCCCAGACGTCCTGGCTGTCCCCCCTTGCTGTGTGTAATGTTTTTTTATTTTATTTGTGTTTGTATTTTGTGTGTTTTTAATGTTTTTCGCTGTGCGCGGTTCGGCCGTTAAGTTTGTATTTTTGCAGCCTCGTAATTTAGCATTTTTGTACCTTGCATGTCCTTGACAAAAGTCGTACGTGCCTGGCTGTTATTTGCAGGTTTTGGGTCGTGTAGCCTTGTTTAAATTTTTTCCAAGCTCCAAAACTCCTTAAATTAGACTTTAATTGGCAGGCAACCGCACTGGCAGATGTCATGGCTGTCCCCCCATGCTGTGTGTGTCTTTATTTTTTGTTTGTTTTTTTAAGTGTTTTTCTTGGTTGTGGATATCCGCATTACGGACGTTAATTTCATATATTTCGTATCTCGTATTTTGTACCTCATACGCTTCTTTGCGAAAATGGTACGTGGTTTGGCGGTGTTTAGCGCGGTCTGGGTCACGTAGCCTCGTTTTAATTTTTTGGGGCGGCCATTTTCTTTCTCGCTTAGGAGATTTTCGAGTCCCAAAACTCATCCAAATCTGTGTGTAGTTTTGTTGTATTTTACTTTGTATTTTATGTGTTTTTATTGTTTTTTGCTTTGCGCGGTTTGGCCATTAACTTAGTTTTTTTGCTATCTCGTATTTTTTTTCCTAAGTCCTGCGTCTCATATTTTTTTGGGAAATCTCACCTTGGTCAACTGCTTGCAGCCTAAGGCGATCCCGCGTTTACTTAGTGTTTGGTGGCGAAGTCCTGCATGTTTTATTGCCTTCACTGCACGCTTCGCAGGCAATGAGCGCCTTTAGCACCCCATTGCCTTTGTGCTGCGAGTTTTAGTGTGTTAACAGCTCGCCTCACTACGTGAGGCTCGCAGGCGATGAGCGCTCATCGCCTAAGTCGTACACACCAAAGCATGACAACGTCTCGTAGTTTGACAATTATTAAATGTGATGATATCTACACTATAAATACCATGACTACTAGGCACCTGCTGGCCAGACACAGGGGAGGGAGGGGGGGGGGAAGAGACACAGGGGAGGGGGGAAGACACATGGGTAACAAATGAGGGAGGGGGAAGAGACACAGGGGAGGGAAGGGGGGAAGAAACACTCAGGGAAAGGAGTGAGAAGGGACACCGGGGAGGGCGGAAGCCACACCGGGGAGGGGGGAAGCAACACAGGGGATGGGGAGGGGTGAAAGAGATATAGGAGAGGGGGAGTTGGGCAAACAGACACAGGAGGGAGACCGGAGACCGGAGACCGGGGCAAACAGACACAGGGGACAGAGGGCGTAAAGAGGAATAAAGAGACAATAATACATAGACAGAACCCACAAATCATGCCTTCATTTTGAACGGGCAAGTAGCTAGTATATATATATATATATATATATATATTCTTACACATACAATAAGAGATCTCCCCCAAAAGTAAGTATACCCTCTCCTTATAAATACATATGGACATAGAGAGAGACTAAGACACAGTACCCCTTCTGGATCGCTATCTTGTCATGGTGAAGGGGCTTGTTACCTCAATGAAGCTGTGAGCTATATCATGAAGGGTCACCCAAAATGGGCAGGTCATTTTAGAGAAGTCAGACAAAATGTAGTCCACTGGAGTAGGAACTGGCAACCCAATCCCATATCTTTGCCATGATTACCATGTGTATAAGCACAACCAGAAACACAGACAGATGTACCTGGTGTGCTGCATCCATGTGGTCACTGAGAGTCAGACATGATTGAAGGACAGAACAACAACAGCAAGACAAAGAGAGGGATATGGACTCACTTGAGCTCTGCAGCTGCTTCTGTCTGGTATAGACCCGGTTGGTGACAGACAGGTCACAAGCTTGGTGTATGGAGCAGGGTAGTCAGAATCAATAAGACTGAAACTTTACATGCAGCTCCCTCTATCTGCATGCACTGTGAGCTTAGAGTTGTTTTTTTTGTTGAGAGCTGCAGTCCCTGTATGATACAGGACTTTTCCCTGCCGGCCATTCTGTTTGGATGATGCTGGGTTTGACAGACAGGTTCAGCTCCATCTGTTATAGCATAGTTTGGGCAGAGACCCAAACAATTTCGGCAAGTCACCAGCAGGGGGCTTGACGTGGTAAGACAGTGTGTTTACAGCACAGAGGGTTTTAACATTTAAAGTGACAGCAGTAGCTTTTAAAAAAACAGAATATTGAACAAGATAAAACATTTTTTTTTATTATATAAATTATACAATTAAGTAAGAGATGGAGGGATTAAGTCAGGGCAGTTGCCCCTTTGCCCCTATGCAACAGCTGCCCCTGAATTTGATGGTGGAACACAATACAAGAGGCTGTAATTTATTCCAAATTTTATTACAATTTT
Organism: Discoglossus pictus; assembly: GCA_027410445.1. NCBI lineage: Eukaryota > Metazoa > Chordata > Amphibia > Anura > Alytidae > Discoglossus > Discoglossus pictus. Next base: position 60,800,418 of record CM050166.1, read on the forward strand.
ATTTAGCCAGTGATATAAAAATATTAAACCAAAACAAATAGAAAACAACAGGCCTAGCTTCCATTGAAGCACTAATAATAAAGCAAAACAAATCAAAGAAAATAACAGGCCTAGCTTCCATTGAAGCACTACCTTATCTGATAACAGCTCCCTTACTAACCAGCTTTCATCTAGCTAAACCTGGATGAAGCAAAACAAAACAAACAGTCCAATAGTTTGTTACAATCACTGGCTTGTATTCTTCAGAACTTCAGGTCTCTATACTCCAAATCTTTATAAACTGCTGCCTCCCTCTCTGCTTTTCTCCAATACAGATAATTGCACATTTCTCTCTGTGTTATCTCTTTCTCCAGCTTCAGACCAACTTTCCACTCTTCTGTTTATATGTCTTTTCTCCAGCTGTAAATTAAAACAATAGGTTTAACAATTAATGCTTTAGTTATTCAGAGTCAACTGAACATCCTAAAATCTTAGCCTATGACTCGCATTTAAGGACGAATATGGTCTAATGCCTACAACTGCTTACATGATTAGGTAATTGAATACTATAGTTGAGAAGACCTAATAGTGATATGAAGTATGTGGCTTAAAACGTGAATGCAGAAAAAAGCTTAAAAGATATGGAGGAAATGAAAGATATATGAGCGTGGGTAGGTGAGGGTTGTGAGATTGAATGTATGTTAGAAGGGAGTGAAAATATTAAGGCCTTAATATTAGATACCACACAGGACCGCTTAGGGTTTAATTATAGGTATCATGGAAGTCCTTACAGGATTCTCTCCATAGCTTAGGGGTAATATTACACAAAGAATACAGGACCACCATGTCTTAGGAGTTAATAAAGGGGTAAATATTGCATGAAGATAACGGCTGCACCAGTAATCAATAATTGTATATGACAGATAATGAATTTAAAGGCTGTATGTGCCCATTTGCCCATTACTTATAATATGTCTGGTTCTTCAAAAAAAATAATTTAAATATAGGCGTCCAGTATCCGTTTGAGGTTTTTGTACATCAGACATGTTAACTTGCAGATCTTCAGTCCCTCCATCTATTTATATCCTAGGCTTTGTGATGTTATCTAATGTGATATATACCGCTTTTATATCTGCTTTCCATATACTAAGTCGCTTAATAGACTTGCTTGCTGGTAACTCTCTGGCAAAATACACACGTACATTAAGGTGGCAAAATGTCTCCTTTAATGGGAGACACCTCTAAAAAATACAGAGCTGCTTTAAACAAAGTGTATTTTTGCCATGACAATTAATAATGAGGTTTGGCCACCTTTAGTCCATATAGTAAAAAACAAATAAACTGAAGGAAGTTCAACACTCACCTCACAGATACATTTTCTCACATATGTAATGGTTTCTTATTTATATTGAGAGGATGCTGCCATTTTCTGTAGAAAGATAAAAGGGGTACAAAAAATACAAGAGATTTAAGACTATACAAATCTAAATCATTTTTGATTTTTTATTGTCAAACTCTCCATGACCCTATGGACCACAGCAAGCCAGGCACACTTATTGCTATGTCTCTGGTCATACTTACCCATAAGGTTTTTCTCTAATTCAGACAATTGGACACCCTTTTGTCTGTGAGTCTTTTCCCCAGCTTTAGACAAACTTTCCACACTTCAGCAAGTCAGGCACACCTATTGCTAGGTCTCCTGCCATGCATACCCATAAGGTTTTCTTGGCAAAGATTCTGGAGTGGGTTGCTAGTTCCTTCTCCAGTGGACTTGATCTCTCTGATATGAACTACTCATCTTGGTAAAGCTCACAGCTTCATTGATCGATCTAGAAGGGAAACTAAATAAAAAGTAGTAGAAAGTTGCAAGAATGATATACATTTTTGTCCCCCAATTGTTATACTTTACTTTTTTTGTCTGTACAATTCACCTAATTACCAAATTATTAAACCTTACCTTTATCTGTATAATCTCTCACTTTCCATGTTCAAGGTAGCGTTTCCTTCTTTAAGGCTTCCTATAGTTATGTTTATAGGACACCAACACTTGGGTGTTCAGATGCTCATCTGTTGATCTCCTGAATTAAATGACTTTACCTCCCAACACAGCCCCTTAAATAGTGCTGTGGGCTCTGGTACATCATCTATTATGACACATCTCTGATGTCCCTGAAAGTGTTTATTACCCAGAGGGCCCAGCTCAGCCTTGTAATATCTGCCATTAGACAACTCACCATACAGTGCTTTAGAAATATCTCTGTTTTCTCCAAAATATAATGTAGAACAGAGGTTCCTTTGCACACATGAGGGTTCAAAAAAACATCAAAACTTAGAAACCACAATCATTTTAGTATCTGTTTCCTTCTTATTAACTTCCTCCTGATGTTTACCCTCCACTATATGAGTTGCCTCTAATAACTGTACTATAGGCTGGTTTACAGGAAAAGTGAGTAAGCCAGAATGCAAAAGAGAGTGCTGTATAGGCAGAAAGGGTTACCAGGTATATTAATAGACTGTCCAGTTAAAAGTCTAAAGCAGTGCTCTTCAACTCCAGTCCTCCACACCAACAGTTCACATTTTAGGTATATCCCTGCTTGAGCTCAGGTGAGCTAATCAGAGGCTCTGTACTTCTGTTTAACCACCTGCAGAGCCTCTGATTAGCTCACCTGTGCTCAAGCAGGGATATACCTAAAATGTGAACTGTTGGTGTGCCCTCAGGACCAGAGTTGAGGAGCACTGGTCTAAAGCACCACTGTGGTCAGACATTTTCTATACAGTCCTTTCAATAATTAAACTTAATTGTGGACAAAATGTTACTAGATATAAGTACATTATTACATTGTAGGTTTTATACCAAATCATTGAGCTTTCTGTTACTGCTTCTGAGTTCTGATGCTTGTAGATGCTACATTCCTATTGTGTAGATATAAACTTCCTGTGCAATCCTCCTGTCACCTAAGGAAGATCCCCAGAAATCAGAATGGTAGATCCCATAGCAACAGAATTGTACGTAAAAGATATTACAATGTTGTGTTATTTTATCTTCCATTTTAAAAATATTTTGCATATTTTCATGTGTAGCTCTTCAAAATAGTATTATTAGAGCACTGTCATGCTCTAATAATTAAATGGACTGCTTCACACTAAAAACAATTTAGTTTGAATAGAGAGGCAATCCCCACATACATGCTGTCTCTCTCATCCTCCTCTGTTCTGTATTCTGTGTTGTATTTCTATGTGTGTAAATATACCCCCATGGTATAACTATCAACCCCCTGTATACCGTGGTGGGCTATACTGACCCTCATGGTATCCCTATTAGCCTACAATATTTCATGGGGGTTAATACATACCCCCATGGTATTCCTATTAACTCCTTAACTACCATGAGGGTCCAAAAGGAACCCCCATGGTATCTAAATTGACCCCTAACTGCCATGGGTTTCCTCAAGGACTGCCATGGCACTCTAAGTAAAAATCACAATAAATTACCCCAAATATAAAAAAACTAAATTACAACAAAAAATTTACATGACAGTAAAACAAAAATTACAGTTAAAATAAAAAAAATCACATATAAAATAATAAAATTATACAATAAAATAAAAAAATAATTAAAACTGTGAAATAAAATTAATAATACTTACCTACCCTAATGGCCACCAATCGATGATCAACGACGCCCTGGTCATCACTCTTATGCCCTGGACTATACTGGCTATCCATCTTGATTGAAAAAGATCTGGTCCTCTTCAATCATGATTGAAGCCAATGTCCGCATCATCTGGGCCAGGAAAGAGCCCTCCCAAAAAAAGTGCCATTAAATAATTTAAGATTACTTAAACTAACGGAGCTCCTCCTAGGACGAACTCCCCCACTGTAAATGTCTGTTGCCGCACTTTAGAATATAATTTTTTTCACATTCTGATTGGCTGAAATAGCTGTCTATCATGTTTCAGCCAATCAGAATGGCTTTTCTGATGTCACCCTGCTCAATTTTAATTTTAGATATAATTGGACCAATCTAAACCATCTGATTTTATTGTGTTTTTTAAAATGTAATGTTAAGTGTTCTTTAACTTTGAGTGCCATTGCGTTGTGGATTAACTCTTTGTGCTATTAAGGACCCCCATGGTGGAGGTTAATATTTAGGAGCCACTTAGGACATTGGATTAATATTTTAGGTGTCATGGGGTCTCAATGGAACCCCATGGTTATGTAGATCAGTAATGAGGTGTGATCGGGGGAATGGGGATTGGTCTTAGCAGGATAGGGGGCCAATCGCGTGTGACCTTTACGGGTGCTATTTAGTACTAATAATAATTTTAGCAAAAATCAGTGATATTACGAGTAATATGTCATTTGGAGTAATTCGGAATTGGTTAGCTATTTTGTGTAAAAGCAACTCGTAATATATCTGATGTGTGAAAATCAATGGGGAAGCGGGTGTAATATATAGCGAGTGTGGTTTTTTCGTAGGCATTGTGAGTAGCTCTCTCGTAATCATGTTGAGAGAGGTGTATAGAATATCTAGGGAAAGTTACTGAGCACTTTTTAGTGGTGTAACTTTACTTGTCCACAACCTCTGAAGCAAGTGTGTTGGAAGCTAGGATAGATAGTGTGTAATTTATATGGAGTATAATACGCTCTATGTAATACCTTTAAATTAGTTTCAATAAATATATAGTTCATGTAACAGTATGATAAGGCTTGCAACATTTTGGGACAATCTTTTAGATTCTATCTGTGCCTGCAGATCCAATTCTCATGCCATTTTTAGTGGGTGTAGAGGGCCCTTTTATGAAAATTGACACTATACATTAAACTAAACACTATAAATTAAAGACAAGCAACCCTACCTTTCTGGATTCTTATTGCATTCCCTTACAAATTCTGTTGAAAAAATGTTTTGTTATTTCTTAAAGAATTTTGTAACAAAATGATGTATTTGGCTACATCTCAAAAATTCAGAATTTTGGAATATCATATAATGGTGCCATTAAATCAAAATTAAACCATATGACTGAAGCTGCATGTAATTGATAGAATTTTTGCCATAATTTATATAAATATTTAGTATACAAAAAATACAAAATAGAGGCGCTCAATCAGAGAATGAACAAACCTTGATAGGTCAGTTCAATGGATATGATAATCCACTCAGAGAGCAGCTTCTTTTAGCTTATTTGTGCCTTTCAGAGGGAGAAATATCTTGTAATATATCAGTCTGGTCTCTCCCAATAGAGTGATCCAACCCCGAAATACCAGGCAATTCTACCCTGAACAGGAGAAACCGCAAACCCTTTTGGATTTTTGAATATTCAAATGACCATAAGGGATAAGTCTCCCTAAGGGTGATAGGGGACTCCAGATGTGGACTCCTTGCTCACTGTGCCTTAGGGAGTTATCAGCTACTCCTCACTGATGAGGCCAAATAAAGGTCAAAACATCCGTCTGGGGTTTGCTGTTTCTCCTGTAGGATTTCTCCGGTAGGATTGCCTGGTATGCCCGGTGTCAAGTGTTATCGCTCTCATACTGGTCACTGGAAGTTCAACATGGACCTCATGGCAAAGAATTGTTGCTCTGCATAAAGATAGCATAAGCTATAAGAAGATTGCCAAGACCCTGAAACTAAGCTGCAGCACGGTGGGCAAGACCATACATCGGTTTTACAGGACAGATTCCACTCAGACCAGGCCTTGACATGGTCGACCAAAGAAGTTGTGTGCACATGCTCAGCGTCATATCCAGAGGTTGTCTTTGGGAAATAGACGCAGGAGTGCTGCCAGCGTTGCTGCAGGGGTTGAAAGCGTGGGGGTGGGTAAGCTTGTCAGGGACCTGACCATACGCCGCACACTGCATCAAATTGGTCTGCATGGCTGGCTTACCAGAAAGAAGCCTCTTCTAAAGAAGAAAGCCTGCAAACAGTTTGCTGAAGATGAGCTGACCAAGGACATGGATTACTGGAACTATGTCCTGTGGTTCAGTGAGACCAAGATAAACTTATTTGGTTCAGATGGTGTCAAAAGTGTGTGGCAGCAACCAGGTGAGGAATACAAAGACAAGTGTGCCTTGCCTACAATCAAGCATGATAGTGGGAGTGTCATGGTCTGGGCCTACATGAGTGCTGCCGCCACCGGGGAGCTACAGTTCATTGAGGGTTCCATGAATGCCAACATGTGCTGTGACATACTGAAGCAGAGCATGAGCCCCTACCTTCGGAGACTGGGCTGCAGGGAAGTATTTCAACATGGTAACAACCCCAAACACACCTCCAAGACGACCCCTGCCATGCTAAAGAAGCTGGAGGTAAAGGTGATGGACTGGCAGGGAATGTCTCTAGATCAAAAACCATATTGAGCATCTGTGGAGCATCCTCAAATGGAAGGTAGGGGAGTGCAATGTCTCTAACATCCACCTTATTAAGGAGTAGAAGAGGACTCCAGTGGCAACCTGTGAAGCTCTGGTGAACTCCATGCCCATGAGGGTTAAGGCAGTGCTGCAAAATAATGGTGGGCACACAAAATATTGACACTTTGGGTCCAATTTGGACATTTCCACTTAGGGGTGTACTCACTTTTGTTGCCAACGGTTTAGACATTAATGGCTGTGTGTAGAGTAATTTTGAGGGGACAGCAAATTTACACTGTTATATAGGCTGTACACTTTATACTTTACTTTACTTTACTGTAGCAGAGTGTCATTTCTTCAGTTTTTTTACATGAAAAGATATAATAAAATATTTACAAAAATGTGAGGGGTGTACTTACTTTTGTGGAATATTGCATCTCACAAAGAGGGGAGCCCAACATTTTTTTTGCACCAGGGCCCTCCATTCACTAGCTCCACCACTCTTATGAGTAATATTATTCCAGGAACACTGCACTGCTCCTTCCCTAGGAAATGTAAATCCAGACAGCACATTCTACATATTCACTGTTACAGCACTGATGGGGTGAGCCCCTCAACAAGTACCTAGGAGTCATGTTGTGGACCCCAGACTCACGTCTCTTCAGTATATATCAGTGGGATGTGTCATTATCCTCATAAGAAGTTCTTTCTGTGAGAACATTTATAATTGTCCCAATGCAAACAGGAAACATGTCTGCTGTTCTGCTGAGGGATAACTTGCAAGCATTCCTCATGTTCAATTTGCAGGTCTTTGTTTCATCAAAAACAACCGTGTATGAGAGAATTTTTTAAAACTAATTTCATATGTAATGTTCCTTTTTCCTTGTTATCCAGTCATATTTACTATTCATAAATAAATAAAAAAATACAATGCTGTTATCTGCATGGAACTGTCTATGATTCTTTAAAGGCCATAAACAGCATTGGCTTATATTTGTAAGCATGTATGTTCATGTGTCAGTTGATTAGGAAAGGTAAAAGTTATTATTTTTTTTTCAAATAATATAATACATTGAAAAAATTAGTTGTGTTATTCTTAGATTACAAATACATAGAATAAAGTTTTTTTTAACTAACAATATTTTCATTACAATGAAATTGAGAAAACACTGGAAATGTATTGGCTTAAATTAAGGTTGAAGAGCAGGATGGAGCAACCCAAAGGCTAGGAAAAGTGAACATCCCTCCTTGCAAAGGTCATTTCTGATGACATAATTTATGATATCATCAATGACATTAGGTGACATTACTCATGACACACATATAGACCCCTGTGATGTCACTTAATGCATACTCCCCAATTTCCTCTTGCATTTTTGTAACCTTAAGTTGCACCTGCACCAAACTGTACTGCAACCTTAAATATAATGCAGTTTTTGTGGCAATAATATCACATATATATATATATATATATATATATATATATATATATATATATATATATATATATATGCACATTTATACATATGCAGCCTTTTAAATTGTAGCCTCGGAAATACGAGGTGAAAACGTAAGGCCTACACAGTGGAAAAATTAGGCAGTTTACAACGCTATTAAATTCAAAGTGCTGCGAGGTACGAGCAAAGTACGCAATCTCGTACACCTTAGGATTTGCGAACGAGGGACGCTATCTCGGATAACTTTGATTTCCGTGGCCGCGCGTATCAATTAATCAGTTATGGTTTGCATGTGAAAATAGCGCGAAATACGTAACACTTAACTAGACGGCAGTATGCCTTTAAAAGGGAGCCAAAAGAGAAAATGATTGACTGTGCTGGAGCTTTTGCAAGTAGACACACAGGTCTAGGCGTTAGTGGTTTTTTTGTGAAAAAGGAGAGTGGGCGAGAGAGAAGGAGTATCGTGAGTTTGTATCTTTTGAAATATCAGAGCATTTAACCCTTAATTCCCAACACACATAATTACTGATATCACATAATTCACACACAAAATTTAATATGTACACATAGCTACACCTAGTGGTAGGCCACTGCACACCTACATCCCCCATATCCCACCCCCCCTCCACCTGGCACCGTTCCCCCGCCATACAATTACTGAACTACACATAATACTCTCATATTTCTTTTTTTACCCCATAAACCTACACATACATATTATATTTATTTATCGTTATTTTATTTTCATAGGTGGGTAGAGGAGGGAAGGAGGAAAGTAAGGCAAGAGAGGCGAGTAGGAGAGTGAGGGGAACATCGGAGGGGTAGAGTGAGGAGAAGAGGAATAAGATCAAGAGGGATGAGGAGGAGAGGAGGGAGAGGAGGAGGAGGGAGAGGAGGAGGAGGAGTAGGGAGAGGAGAAGGAGGGAGAGGAGGAGGAGGGAGAGGAGGAGGAGGAGAGCAAGGAGGAGAGCAGGGGGGGAGAGAGGTGCCCCCAGATGTAGGAATACAAGTAGAAGGGGCAGAGGGTCAGGGGCCTGATCCATTGGTGGAAGGTGGAGGGAGAGGCCCCAGGGAGAGAAAATGAAGAGCAGGTGTCCCAGGCACAGTCTGTAGGGCAACGGGTTAAGGCAAGAACCAGGGCCCCCAATTATAGCCCAGAGGAGAGGCAGGTTCTCCTCAGGGAAATATGTGCCCGCCAAGGGATCATATGTGGTGGGAGAGATGTCAATGCCAGCCAGAGGGAGCAGGCCTGGTCCCAAATTGGCACAGCTGTGTTGGCAGTAGGGGTCACCAATAGGGACTGGAGGTCCGTGCGCCATAAGGTTGATGACTTAAAAAAGGGGGTAAAAAGGAAGATGGCCAAGGAGGCAGCAGCAGCACATGGTACAGGTGGTGGTCCTGCTGCTGACGTTACATATAAGGAATGGGAGAGGACAGTGATTAACTTTATTCATCCTGAAGCAGTGGTGGGCATACCAGGCCAGGTGGACACAGATCACCCTAGCACACTGCAACGTGAGTATCATATCTAGAGATGTCGTGAATAGTTCGCCGGCAGACTTTTTTCGGCGAACATAGCATGTTCGCGTTCGCGGCGAACTGCGAACATATGCGAGATTCGACCCGCCCCCAATACTTTATCATTGAGCAAACTTTGACCCTGCATGTCACAGTCAGCAGACACATTCCAGCCAATCAGCAGCATACACTCCCTTCTACACCCTTCTACCTCATGGACAGCAGCCATTTTGGAATCATAAGTACCTTGCAGTCTTACTGAGAGGAGGGACAGTTTGGATGATACTGCATCAATAGGGAAAACCATAGCTAGGCAAGTTTATTCAGTGTCCAGTGCAGTGCTGAAGGACTCTTGTGCATTATTATTATTACTAGCGTATTGCAATGCGATGTGTATGTTTGGAAAGTTGTATAGTTATTAATATACATATGGAGCAGTTTACTCCATAAAAAAGTGGTCCGTATTAACAATGAGCGCCTGTGTGTACTGTCAGTGTGCTTGGTGCTGTGAGTCTGTGTGTACTGTCAGTGTACTTGGTGCTGTAGTTCTGTGTGCACTGCCAGTGTACTTGGTGCTATGGGTCTGTGTGCACTGCCAGTGTGCTTGGTGCTTTAGGACTGTGTGTACTGTCAGTGTACTTGGTGCTGTAGGTCTGTGTGTACTGTCAGTGTGCTTGGTGCTGTATGTCTGTGTGTACTGTCAGTGTGCTTGGTGCTGTAGGTTTGTGTGTACTGTCAGTGTGCTTGGTGCTATGAGTCTGTGTGTACTGTCAGTGTGCTTGGTGCTATAGGTCTATGTGTACTGTCAGTGTGCTTGGTGCTGTAGGTCTGTGTGTACTGTCAGTGTACTTGGTGCTGTTAATCTGTGTGTACTGTCAGTGTGCTTGGTGCTTTAGGTCTGTGTGCACTGCCAGTGTACTTGGTGCTATGGGTCTGTGTGTACTGTCAGTGTTCTTGGTGCTGTAGGTCTGTGTGCACTGTCAGTGTTCTTGGTGCTGTAGTTCTGTGTGTACTGTCAGTGTGCTTGGTGCTGTAGGTTTGTGTGTACTGTCAGTGTGCTTGGTGCTGTGAGTCTGTGTGTACTGTCAGTGTACTTGGTGCTGTAGGTCTGTGTGTACTGTCAGTGTACTTGGTGCTGTATATATGTGTGTACTATCAGTGTACTTGGTGCTGTGGGTCAATGTGTACTGTCAGTGTACTTGGTGCTGTAGGTCTGTTTGCACTGCCAGTGTACTTGGTGCTATAGGTCTGTGTGTACTGTCAGTGTGCTTGGTGCTGTAGGTCTGTGTGCACTGTCAGTGTTCTTGGTGCTGTAGTTCTGTGTGCACTGCCAGTGTACTTGGTGCTATGGGTCTGTGTGTACTTGGCAGTGTACTTGGTGCTGTAGGTCTGTGTGTACTGTCAGTGTACTTGGTGCTGTTAATCTGTGTGTACTGTCAGTGTGCTTGGTGCTTTAGGTCTGTGTGCACTGCCAGTGTACTTGGTGCTATGGGTCTGTGTGTACTGTCAGTGTGCTTGGTGCTGTAGGTCTTTGTGCAAACAAGGTTCACAGCTCTTCAACACAATGCTTCCAAATAGGTAAAGTCTATTCATTTATTAATGTATTACATGTTTACTATTACACACAAAACAACATTAGCTCAGTTACAATAACATTGCCGTCATTTTTTGACGGGCAAGTCGCTAGTGTCATAATAAACACCACATGAACATGGCGACCACTCTCTTGTGGGATTCAGGTACGTCCACGGATTCATCCTCCATATATCTGAATAAGCCAGGAATGATATATAGAGGCCTACGGCGCTCATTGCCAAAGTGGTCCGTATTAACGGCTCGCCTGTGTCTCTACCCCCTCTCCCTTCCCCAGTGTTTCTTTGCTCCCTCTCCTGTGTCTTTTCCCCCTTCCCTCTTCCCGGTGTCACTCCCCCCTCCCCTGTGTCTCTACCCCCCTTTCCCTTCCCGTGTTTCTTTCCCCCCTCCCCTGTGTCTTTCCCCCCTTCCCTCTCCCCTGTGTCTCCCCCCCCTCATCTGTGTCTCTTCCCCCTTCTTCCCTGTGTCTCTACCCCCTCTCCCCTGTGTCTCTACCCCCTCTCCCTTCCCCTGTGTTTCTTCCCCCCTCCTCTGTGTCTTTACCCCCTTTTCTCTCCCCGGTGTCTTCTCACCACTCGCTCCCATTAGTCTCTTCCCCCCTCTCCCCTGTGTCTCTACCCCCCACTCTCTCCTGTGTCTCTCCCCCCTCCCATGTGTCTCTTCCCCTCACCTCTCCCTTACCCTGTTTCTCTTCCCCCCTCTGCCCTGTGTCTTCCTCCCCCTCTCCACTGTGTCTTCCTCCCCCTCTCCTGTGTCTTCCTCTCCCTCTCCCCTGTGTTTCCTCCCCCTCTCTCCTCCCCTGTTAGCTTCTATACGCATACATACATACGATAAGAAATCTGGGGGGGGGTTACCCCTTACCCCCCCCCCAGTTCCAACACCCATGTGTACTGTATAATATTGTATTGCATTATGTTATATTATATCACTAGCGACTTGCCTGGCACAAATGATGGGGCAATAAAGTTTGAAGCCATGGCAATGCTGTTTGCCACACAATGTGATGCTTTTTGAACTCTGAGGACCTTCGGCGCTCATTGTGAGTCTCTTCCCTCGTGTCCTTCATGTTTCGTGCTTTGTAACGATCAATCTTCGGCGCTCATCGCAAAGACAGATATATAAGTACAGTGTTAAATATATAATTTTTTTTGTGCAGTGTAAATTAAAAAATGTATTCAGGTCTCAGAGCATAATAAAGTGATTTAGATTTGTAACTGCTTTGAGAATGCTATCGCTGGCAGCCAATGAGCAGTAATCCAGATATATAACTGCAGAGTAAAAAGTAAAACATTTTAGTGTAGTGTAAAGTCTACATTTTTATTTTCCATTACTAATTAATACTTATTAAATGAATGCACGATAATAACTATTGTGAATAAACAAATGTATTAGGAAGTGCGAAGCGTTAATGTTAACAATCAGTTTTGATTTTTCTACAGCTTACAGTGTACATTTGGACTGTTGGTGACCCGAGGTGTAAGTGTCAGCAATGTGCGCAGTGCACGAGGGGAAACCGCTTGTATAGTCGTGTAACGCGCCATTTTAGATTTGTAATGTTATTAGTTGCAAGTTAGTGTTGTAAAATGGCGGCGATTGTGTATGTGTTACGCGGCTCGCCAGCAGTTTCCATTATTTATAATAGTGTATTTTGTACCTCGTCTGTTCCTAGGTAAAAGTCGTACATGGCTGGCGATGTTTTGCGCGGTTTGGGGTTGTGTAGCCTCGTTTTCATTTTTTACGGACGCCATTTTTTTTGTCGCTTAGCCGATTTACAAGTGCCAACTGGGGAAGACGTTACAGATATCACATATATAGTTGTGAGCAGGCGGGTTGTTGCTAACGCTGCGGGCTTGCGAAGCGAGGGCCAGAGTTGCTGGCTAGGAGCGCCGAAGGCTCCCACGTCGGCTGCAATGAGCCGCAGGCGGGACTTACACCATCAAATTTACGGACTTACCATCCAAAAATACTGGACTTAGAAAAAAAAACATTACGAGCTCACAAAAATACGACCTTAACGCCCGAACCGCACGCACTTAAAAACATTAAAAACACAATAAATACACACAACAAACACATAAAAAGCTTACCCACAGCAAGGCGGGCACCGAGGACCTCTGCAAGTGAAGTTACACCTCCATTTAAGTCCAAATTCATGAGTTTAGACACCCGAAAATCACCTAAGTGAGAGAAAAAATGTCCCTTGAAAAAAAGAAAACGAGGCTACAGGACCCTAAACACGCAAAACACATACGGATTTTCCTAAAAAGCGAGGTAAAGATACACTATTAACAAGGACGCTAAATCATCCACACCCGCGTACCACATACACATTCCCCGCCATTTTACAACACTAAATTACACAATGCGGAAGTACCCAGCTACCCTAACGGCTTCCCCTCGCGCACGCAGCCTATTTACACTACACACTGCACACATTGCTGACACTTACACAGCAGCTCCACAGCACTGAAAACCTACATTGTATGCTGCAGGAACATGAAAACAGATTGTCAGCTCTTCAGCACAATGCTTCCTGCATATATTACTTACAAATAGGTAAAGTATATTCATTTAGTAATTATTTCATTAGCATACAAAAATACATATACACAAAAAAAACATTATCACATTAAACATAAAAGCCATTCACTGCGCGCCTCACAACGAGCGCCAACGCTGCTCATAGCATACAAAGCCTTGCAATAAGTGCAAAAAACACATCACCGCCGACCAAAGAATAACAGCAAAAGCGCCTATCAAAAAAAAAATACAACCAACAGCCTCGCAATGAGCGCCGAAGGATCTCCGACCGCCAACAGAATGAATGTCTCATCCAAACCATTACCTGCCTTACAATCTTATTGCCGCCATTTTTTGATGGGCAAGTCGCTAGTAAATATATAAAGATCAAGATAATAAAAGTATCAGGAAATGTAACACAAAGATGCACGCGCGTCTGAATAATACGACAAATACGGATTTTTGTCATAAGTGATATGATCGCAGTATTGGGTCATAAACCCTAAACACTGGAATCTGTTACATACAATTTACTGATGATGTCATTAATGGGCTTCAAGGGGGGGATCTCTTTTCATACTTTTTGAGCGGTGCAAATCCAACATACGCAGAGCGGAAACGCCACATCTGTGGGACACACACAAAGGGGTTCACTTTGGGAGAAAAAAACAAACAAATATGAAATATTTAATAATCATATTTTGATGTTACCAACAGATAAGGAAACGAAACTGAGGTTTTTATATCTAATAGTAGCAAGCCTGGGAGTACTGGGAGTAATAATACTGCAGAAGGTCAGAACTAATGTCACCTATAGACCCCCAGACAGATAAAGGTCAGTACTAATGTCCATCTATAGACCCCCAGTCATATAAAGGTCAGTACTAATGTCACCTATAGACCCCCAGTCATATAAAGGTCAGTACTAATGTCCCTCTTTAGACACCCAGTCAGATAAAGGTCATTACTAATGTCCCTCTATAGACACCCAGTCAGATAAAGGTCAGTACTAATGTCCCTCTATAGACACCCAGTCAGATAAAGGTCATTACTAATGTCCCTCTGTAGACACCCAGTCAGATAAAGGTCAGTACTAATGTCCCTCTATAGACCCCCAGTCATATAAAGGTCATTACTAATGTCCCTCTATAGACACCCAGTCAGCTAAAGGTCAGTACTAATGTCCCTCTCTAGACACCCAGTCAGATAAAGGTCATTACTAATGTCCCTCTATAGACACCCAGTCAGCTAAAGGTCAGTACTAATGTCACTCTATAGACCCCCAGTCAGATAAAGGTCATTACTAATGTCCCTCTATAGACACCCAGTCAGCTAAAGGTCAGTACTAATGTCCCTCTATAGACACCCAGTCAGATAAAGGTCAGTACTAATGTCACCTATAGACCCCCAGTCAGATAAAGGTCATTACTAATGTCCCTCTATAGACACCCAGTCAGATAAAGGTCAGTACTAATGTCACCTATAGACCCCCAGTCATATAAAGGTCAGTACTAATGTCCCTCTATAGACACCCAGTCAGCTAAAGGTCAGTACTAATGTCCCTCTATAGACACCCAGTCAGATAAAGGTCATTACTAATGTCCCTCTATAGGCACCCAGTCAGCTAAAGGTCAGTACTAATGTCACTCTATAGACCCCCAGT
Organism: Discoglossus pictus; assembly: GCA_027410445.1. Classification (NCBI taxonomy): domain Eukaryota; kingdom Metazoa; phylum Chordata; class Amphibia; order Anura; family Alytidae; genus Discoglossus; species Discoglossus pictus. The sequence continues at coordinate 60,815,499 of CM050166.1, forward strand.
CAGATAAAGGTCATTACTAATGTCCCTCTATAGACACCCAGTCAGCTAAAGGTCAGTACTAATGTCCCTCTATAGACACCCAGTCAGATAAAGGTCAGTACTAATGTCCCTCTATAGACCCCCAGTCAGATAAAGGTCATTACTAATGTTCCTCTATAGACACCCAGTCAGATAAAGGTCAGTACTAATGTCCCTCTATAGACCCCCAGTCATATAAAGGTCATTACTAATGTCCCTCTATAGACACCCAGTCAGATAAAGGTCATTACTAATGTCCCTCTATAGACACCCAGTCAGATAAAGGTCAGTACTAATGTCCCTCTATAGACCCCCAGTCATATAAAGGTCATTACTAATGTCCCTCTATAGACACCCAGTCAGATAAAGGTCAGTACTAATGTGACCTATAGACCCCCAGTCATATAAAGGTCAGTACTAATGTCACTCTATAGACACCCAGTCAGATAAAGGTCAGTACTAATGTCACCTATAGACCCCCAGTCATGTAAGGTGTAACCCTTACACTCCCTGATCGATACAACATCATACCTGATGTTTTAAAGCATGTTATTCCAAACAATTTAGGAATGTTAGGTAATTTATGCCCTTTATGGCTTAAAACCAGACTCTGTATCAACTATGTAATTTTCCGTGGGAGTTTTGCCATGGATCCCCCTCCGGCATGCCACAGTCCAGTTGTTAGACCCCTTGAAACAACTTTCCCATCACTATTGTGGCCAGACAGAGTCCCTGTGGGTTTTAAAATTCGCCTGCCCATTGAAGTCTATGGCGGTTCGCCGATGTTCGCCGGTTCGCGAACATTTGCGGAGGTTCGCGTTCGCAGTTCGCGAACCGAAAATTTTAGGTTCGCGACATCACTAATCATATCACATCACACACATTGTCTGAGATTGTGGGGATGGGGGAATGGGCTGCCCAAAAGCCTGCAGATAACATGCTGTATGTATGTATATATGTATGTATGTATAAATAGGCTTGTATTCTGGCTGTTGTATATAATAAGCTGTATCCCTCTAGAACAGGGGTGGGTAAGGAGGGCCACATACATGTCGGCCTTTCAAGATATCCTTTCTGTGCACAGGTGAGTCAATCAGGATGACTGAAGAGGCGATTGACTCACCTGTGTGGCCCTCCAGGACCAAACCTGCCCACCCTTGCTCAATAATTATATGGCCTCCTACACCCCTGCCCACACACAGGAATAATTGACATACAATAGCACTATAAGCCCTATGGTTGACTAAAGATATATGGGGCGACAATAACCATTTCAGTCCTGGTAGCAAACATATCATGTTCAGAATTTGTATCCCTGATATGTCAATTTCTAATTATATCCAGATTGATTGCAATAGAGCAGGGTGTCCAAAGTCAAATTTGCTGGGCTGCGCACAGGCCTGGATATGTGGATTTTCTTTATGTGCACAGATGAGTCAATTAGACTAAATGACTTGGAGAATGATATTCTCAGCTATGTGCAGCATGGCTATCCACAAATGCAGGCCTGACTTTGTCCTCCACTGCGATAGAGAGTAAAAATCTGGCTGTGAGGCATGTGTGTATACAGACTCTGTAGGACTGCATGTGTGTCATATACTGTCCTAACCTGGCCCATGTCTCAGCTGCATATTAACAACCATTGCTGGAAACTTGTCACAGATTGGTCAGTCTCATACACTACACAGCAGATCCAGCAGAGCACATGTCTGATGCACATGCAGTACACATTCATATGAGCCATGATCCACAATGCTTAATATGCAGCCCATGGCTTATCTGTGTAACACAAGCACCACAGTCAATCGCAGGTGACCATGATGTCAATGATATGTAAATGCATAGCTGTCAATTGTGTATGGCAACCAACTGAAATATATGTTTATTCCATTGCAGTACCCACAAGTCCAGCAGAGGAGGAGGAGGCAGGAGTGCCTGAAGATGAGGGCCAGGACATCCAAGAGGGCCCGGGACATCTACATCACTGGCTTATGAGGAGTGGAAAGTGATGCCCGGGCCCTCAACTGCAACATCTAGCCGGCCACAGCCATACCGGCAATATCAACCGGCCATGTCCTGGTCCCAGACCTCCCAGCTGCCACCAGCATTATCGCAGCAATGGGGGCAGCACACCACATGGATGCCATCATCCTATGCTGCCCCTTACCATGCTGCTCCTTATCCAAGGCCATATAATGTTGGACATGGGTACCCATCTTTCAATACACATGGCCATTCATTATGGTATGACCCCCAGGGCTGCAGGCTGCCACCTCAGGGCCTGCACCAGCCACGAATGCAGCAGTGGCCACCCTATTCTGTACCACCCTTTGCTGTGCCTCCCTCAGCGGCTCCACCCTCAGCAGCGGCTCCACCCTCAGCAGCGGCTCCACCCTTAGCAGCGGCTCCACCCGCTGAGTCGCCACCCGCTGAGTCGCCATCTCCTCCATCAGCCAGCCAGCAAACGTCTCCAGCCTTTCAGGCCTTGCCTGTTGCCCCCCTGCCGCCAGTATATGCACAATTTTGCGACATATTGGCCCAGTGTCACAGAGAGGACCAGGCACAACAAGAAAGGGCCAAGCGGATGCTACAGTTAAGTGAGAGGCAGTACCGCCTAAGTAGCGCTATCCTGGCTGGCAATAGAGCCCTCCAGGCTAGCACCCAAGCTCTCCATGCTGAGATGAGGAGGCACAACTGAAGGATGGAGAGATATGAGGAACAGGCCAGTCGGGAGAGACGCATGTTAATGCGTCTACTCCGCCGCCAGCCCATACCTCTCCAGCCTTTGGTTGCACAACCGCAACCTGAGATGTCTGCCTCCTCATCTCAGACACCATCTACGCATGATCCCCAACCACCTAGTGTAGTGGCACCCCCTGCTCCCACACCACAACGTTGTGGAAGAGGGAGACAGTTCGCGGGCACGGACGGTGGGGGTTCAGTAACAAGGAGTAGGAGGTGTTAGGACCATCCAGAAAGGCCTCCTGATCACTCCTCACAGAATACTGATTGTTATAAATGTTGACATACTATTGGCTGGCTACAGAGTGTTTACATGTCTGGTTATGTTTAACATTTCAACAATTGATGTTCAATGTGCATTGACCTTGAGATGAAATGCTGTATTTAATCATAATATTGTTATGATTGATATCTTGTTCTTGTCTCTGTAGGTATTAATAGCCAAACCTCACAACTATGAAAACATTTTCTTCATCTTCGAGCATTACAATACCATCATGTGAGTAAACATTCAACCCAGTTCCCAACAGGCATTCTGTCAGTGTCATTCACCACTGCAGATGGCTCGGAAATGCAATATATGACTGCATATCTCTTCATTAAGGAACATGACTGTGTGATTTTCCATTATAATGATCAGTGTCCCGGCTGTAGCATTGCACAGTCCTATTAGGATCTGCTAATTCAAACCAGCAATTCTACATAAGTTTTTGTAGCATTCCATCCAGTTAAGATTACGAAAGTGGATTCATTTATTTCATGTCATCCAAACCAAACTGCTATTTTGGTTGTTTTGACATCATGATCAATGTGCATGTGTTTAGGGGTAATGTGAACAGTGTAATCTGTCTGGCCTTGGTACCACCCATATTGAAGTGAGATGTGATATCAGCATTGCACAGCTATTCTGTGTAGATAGTGATAGTACATTTTGCTGAAGGATTGTGTTCACAATGAAGCATGCCTTGTCATATTACACATCCTCAACATATTCCGGGAAGGCTGACTGAACAGGACAGAATCAATATGGTTATTACTGCTCGTAGATGACGTTCATGTTAGTTGGTTTATAGTAGTGTCCAGAGCAAAAACAATGTACTATAATAACAGCTTATGATTGTTCTAACACCTCCTCTCTAAGTTTTCCAGATTCACATCATCTATTGACCAATCATCAGTAATGTATGCAAACACACTGTGTGTGGAATTGCTTAGTATCACATGATCCATGTTTTCTAGTGTCTGTTTATTCTGGCAACCATATGGTTGTTGTATGCACATTATTGGTTATGTTGATGAAATGGCGTGTTATATGCTGTTGGTTACTGTGGGGTCCTGACCACATGTGACCCTAGTAGATGCTATGCATTACCCTCATGATGTTGTCTGTTTCCCCTTCAGATGTCCTCTGATTTGCCACAGCCCCTTGCCATACTGGGATCCGTTCACACCACACCCATGATATTATTGCACAGTCTTGTCCATTTCTATTTCTGCTCTGTGTATGAAATAAAGTATGATGATGCTATACTGTTATCACTGTTTCTGTATGTTTGTACCATATCATGCTTTCTAGTTGACAGAATACAGATAGAATGTAGTGTCATTGTTCAATACATATATGTGTGTGTTTACAGAGATACATATGCTACATTAATCTGTACCTTGCCAATATAAATGTAGGTGTCAGCCAGAGGGGCGTGAATTCAGAAATCATGTCTACAGACATGCAGGGTTGTATATAATGACTTGAAGGGCTCAACTTTGAGGTGTATTCTGTTCTGTGAATGAGCATCTCTAATCGATAGTGGATAGTCATTATTTATTATCTCTTACCTATTTGATGTGTTCTGGAAAGAGAGAGAGATAGGCCAACATTGATAAAGTGATTGATGTGTTATTTGTGTCCTTTAGCATATGTGGCCATATTATTACACAAATACTCAATATGTAGTTCACATTGATGTAGCAGTTCTGTTGCTGTTCATGTTTTTCCATGTCTAGGTTGTTGAAAGAAGAGTTGACACACGGCAACAGCTCTGTAAGGTTAATATGATGTGAGGATTACAGTCACAAATTAGACAAAGTATTTGTTCTATTCGTATTGGATATCTCTTATTAATAAAAAGTAATTGCCTGTTAGTGGGTTATGCCATGTTGCTATAGGGTGAGAAAATATGGATTTCTGCATTGTCTCATGTAAACAAGTCTAAAAGGCTGTGTCTGTATATATTTCAGTAGTAGTCATTTCTCCAGCCAGTCAGCAGCAGCCACCATGTTGGGTTTGGCTGGTGATCCATATTTGATCCTACTGAATAAACTCTAATCATGAGAAAATAACCAGAGGACTCTGTTTTGTATTATCGTGACTGGTTCTTGATCTCCAAAGTATGTGTGTATGGTATTTATCTACGACATATTGATCCCATTTCATGTGGTTTAGCAGGATCATACGATGTGAACAATACTGGTCCGTAGTGTTTGTAGGTATTCAAATACAAACGTGGGGCATATATACCAGTCTACTGTGGACTGGTTGGAATTCTGTATGACAAGGGTGATGGATCAAGGTGGATTTGGGAGTTAGGCATAATCCAGATACATTAGACTGTATTCCATTCATATTGGGTATGTACTTACATGTGAAGTACTCACGAATGAGGCGGGTACGTTGTTGTGGCCCCTGCAGATTATCCACTACAGGGGGAGGTAAAGGCTCTCCCTCCCCATGTAGTGGAGTCGCATCAATGTCCCCCAGACAGTTGACCTGTACTGCTATATTGTGCAGACAACAGCAGGCAAGGATGATGTGACAAACTCTCTCGGGCTTGTATTGTAGAGCACCCCCAGTAGAATGTAAACATCTGAAGCGCATCTTTAGTACACCAAAGGTGCGCTCAATTACATTCCGGCAGGTCTTATGTGCAGCATTATACTGCACCTTAAGATTGTAAGTCTGCGAGTTTCAATCCTGCAAGGTGCTTTAGGGAAAGTGCTATGGACACCAGATTCAAACTCAAAGACAGGGCCCCCCATTCATTGAAATGTGTGAATCTTGAACTTGTCATTGCCTGTAAATTAACTTATGTATAGCGCTACGGAATATGTTGGCACGTTACAAATAAATGATAATAATAATAATAATAACCTCTGCCCGTGTCTGGGGGATTGCTCACAGGGGTCAACAACCATGGCAAACACCCATATCCTGCATCACCTGATGGAAACAAAGTATGACATGTTGATATGAATAAGATGTTGTGATGTTTGACAAAGCATATGCCCAAATATCGTCATCATGACTTATCAACACATCCCGGTGGCTAACACACAGTTAAAGATATATGTAAGGGAGATGGATCATTGATGCATCTCACAGAGGCTAATTAGTAGTGTATTAATACATGTATTCTATATGAAGCTTCAGTTCAATTACAATGTGATTTTCACAAATGTCAAATCCAGATGGGCACACCCACAGGATGCTTACATGAGGCGGGGACACAAGGGAAATACAACAGGGTACATATTGCGACCCTTCTGGTAGAGAGCACAGGAAGTCACTGTTGCAGTTTTTGTACCGAGCACATGCCAGAAGTCACTGAGGTGAAGCATAAAAGTGTATTATTGTGAATGTAAATGTGATGCTAATTCGGGTGGAATTTCCGAGGGGCGTACACGATCAAATGCAAATGCCAAAAGACCTTGGAGATTTTGATAACTTCAAGTTAAGCTAATTCATTTTTATTCCAGGATATATTCATGCAAAAAAATGTTTTCCAAACACTATTAATTCTCCTCTATCAGATGCATTCTGAATCCAGCTCACTTACATAGCCCTTACATTAACACACAACACGTTATGAAGGCTAGAGATGTCCATGTCACAGGATACAAGGTAATGCATCAGAACATATACCTAATGATTATTAAATTGTGGTTTTTGTCATATGTTGTTGTGAACTGCATACTGTTTGGCCAAGCTAACACAGGGTTATGGCCAGCAATGAGCTATTATGTTCTGGCTTCGGTAGTATTACTCCGTAATGCACATGTGAACGTCAGAGCAATAGAAGGAAACATGATGTACCGTATGTGTTATTGTATCCAGTCATAGTAAGATATGGTTGACTGTCATTTCTACTGTGTACTCACCCAGTAGCCATCCGGATGGAAATCTGCCGGCCTCAAATATGTCATATGTGCCGGATAGACGCAGGATATGGGCGTCGCGAGCACTTCCCGGGAAGCGTACATACACACTTTGTATGCGCATGCTCGCATCACAAACAACCTGTACATTGATTGAATGATAATGCTTGCGATTTCTGTACAGCGCTTTTTGCTCTCTAGGAGGTATCAGTGCCACATGGGTACAATCAATAGCACCAAGCCCATTGGGACACCCTTCTAATTGGTAGAAATCTAACTTCACCTTCGAGATCTCTTCAACAGTGTTAGGGTAACTGATGTATCTGGCAGCTTTCGGAACAATAGCACAGAGGAATGCACTCAGACAATTGGGGAGGCTTGGCTGAGACATTCCTCCGGCTATGCTGAGGTTGTTCTGAAAGCTACCAGAGGCAAGGAGGTGTAGTGCAGCTAACATCCGTGTCATTCCTGGGATGGCTGTATTGGTCCGTGAGCGAGGCTCAATGTCCTCTCTTAGAACCGCATAGAGCTCCACAAGACTGGCACGGGTCAGCCGAAAATGCTCATGCACCTCCCCATCAGTTAACCCCTCTAATGTGAGTCTCTCCCTGTACACATTCGGTGCCATTCGCCTCCTCACGGGCTCCTGAACAGGCTCTCCCCCTTCTGCCTGAGCCATCACGTCCTGTACTTCTCCCCCCAACAGCTGATCACCGACATCATTGTCAGCCTCCCTGTCTGCAGGTGGCCTTATATCCCTCTGTCCCTGTGCTACTGGAGCTCTCTCTCCTTCCTGATCCACCTCCACTATACTAGGCCTGGCCTGTGGTAATTCCCTTGCCTGGCTTGGTTCTGCCCCAGCATGGATCACATCACCACTCACACCCTCATTCACTGCCAGACACTCCTCTCTGCCACTCCCCATCACCCCCTCAATCACATACCTTGCTTCTGGATCTGCACACCAACTTTATCCGCCCACTCAGACTGTCCAGCATCCCTCTCACTTGATCATCCATGCTGTTTCAGACGTGCTGATGACTTTTTGGGGATGGGGTTATATAGCTTGTTGATTACATTACCTGGTATTAGGCACGTTAATTTCAGCTTTGGCATTGGTCACCTGTGGATCTTTACGGGACATTTCAGCTGATGATTTTACGTCAAGAAGCCTCTCAGCCAATTACATGCGCACTTGGCCGTGTCAGGCCGCCAAGTGCATATGTAATTGGCTGAGAGTCCTAACACGGGCCGCCAAGTGCGTATGTAATTGAAGGCCGCCAAGTGCGTATATAATTGGCTGAGAGGCTTTTGGCGGGCCAACGTGGCAATAGCGCAAAAACCCGCCAAAAGCCTCTCAGCCAATTACATACGCACTTGGCAGCCTGACACAAGTGCATATGTAATTGGCTGAGTCTGTTGGCACGCTAGCAAGCTGATAAGGGGACGTACTGCGAGACACGCCTCTCAGCCAATCACGTACGAGCTAAGAATTTGATTAACAGTAGGAGCTTATAAATGTGATTGACACAAACCCATGAGTTGACTGTGTTGTGAGAGCCATTGGAGTTAGCACGCAGTTCCAGGAGCAGGTGGGAGTGTTTTGGAGAGAGGGAGATTAGTTTTTTTTCTTGTTTATTGTCTATTTCATAAGCCCTTACATTTAAGAAATACACATATTTACATATTTCACATATTAGCAAGACACATAGATTAAATAACACACATAGAGACATATAAATAGTTAGGACACACACCCCACACACCCATCCCCCCGCACCACACCCCAACACTTATTAAACACACATAGCGTGGAGGAGGACCTAGGGGCTGTGAACATGATTGTGCCTTCTCAACAGCACTCCTCAGTGACAATCTATTGGTCACAATGCTGACCTAATCTAGCCTGGCTACAGAGTCTTGGATCTTGGCCTATGTGATGGTGATATTGTGTATGCAGATGGCTACCTCCCATCACATGGTCCATGATCCTCTTCTCTGTGGACACGTAGGGTTTGGTGGAACATGCCACCAATTGATGGTCACTGGGGAATGCTGTTGGGAAGGGCTGCTGCAGTCCCCTTTTTTTAGGCCACTAGGTTTTAGGTTTTCTTTTTGTTTTTCTTTCCATTTGTTTTGTTTTGTTTTAGGTACAATTCAGGTGCATGAAGGCATCTCCTGCATCTGCAAGCATTGTGGAGGAATTATATGAGGCGTAAGGTTTTCCCAGTGCCTCTCAGGTAGACATTCCTTCAATGACAGTCACCCTCCTTAACATGTAGCTCCCACAATCTTAAAGCTATCATATAGCCAGATATCTCAGACATGATTATTGTTAGCTGAAATGTAGACTAATACCGCTATGGAGGTGGACTTGCAAAGTCTCACAATGGCATGTTAATGAAAGCCGCACATACATACATTGGCCCTCATTCAATTGCGATTTGTCCAATTGAATAGGACTCTAAATAAGCACATAGCATATTTTTTTTAAATACGTTTTTAGTTAGTGAAAACCTTGCTTTTGGATAGATGTTCACTAACTAAAAACTTCTGTAAAAAATATATGTTATGTGCTTATTTAGACTCCTATTCAATTGGCCAAATTGCAATTGAATGAGGGCCATTGTCATTATTTTTTTTTATCCTCCTCTGCCTTTTTTTGACCATTTATTTTTGTGGGCAAATTCGCCACAGAGGGTTTGCACCTGGGGTTGAAAGAAAACAAGCAAATCAATCAGACCATTCAAGAACAAAACCATACCTTAAAAACCTTAAAAGACCAAGTGTGACCATATAGGCCCCAACCACACCTTAAAAACCTTAAAAGACCAAGTGTGACCATATAGGCCCCAACCGCACCTTAAAAACCTTAAAAGACCAAGTGTGACCATATAGGCCCCAACCGCACCTTAAAAACCTTAAAAGACCAAGTGTGACCATATAAGCCCCAACCGCACCTTAAAAACCTTAAAAGACCAAGTGTGACCATATAGGCCCCAACCGCACCTTAAAAACCTTAAATGACCAAGTGTGACCATTTAGGCCCCAACCGCACCTTAAAAACCTTAAAAGACCACGTGTGACCATATAGGCCCCAACCGCACCTTAAAAACCTTAAATAGCCAAGTGTGACCATATAGGCCCCAACCGCACCTTAAAAACCTTAAATAGCCAAGTGTGACCTTATAGACCCCAACCGCACCTTAAAAACATTAAATAGCCAAGTGTGACCATATAGGCCCCAACCGCACCTTAAAAACATTAAAAGACCAAGTGTGACCATATAGGCCCCAACCACACCTTAAAAACATTAAATAACCAATCAAAACCATATAGGCCCAAACTGTACATAAAAAAAAAATATATATATATATATATATATATATATATATATATATTGAGATATATATATATATTGATTTTATATATATATATATATATATATATATATATATATATATATATATATATATATTGAGATATATAATTAATTATATAGATATAATTATATATATATATATAGATATATAGATATATATATATATATATATTTATAAAAAATAAAAATAAGCAAATATGACTAATGGAAGTAGTAGAACACAGAATAAGATCAAAAAAAGATCAAGTAGTAATCAGAAGAGAAAGGAGTATAAGCCAGTCTGAGCTACAAATTGCTAAATGACTAAATGACTCAAAACTCCTGGGTAGTAAGTCCTCATATCACTGTAAAAGTCAATCATAGGACTTATATTATATATAAGTGGATAAAGAGAAAAAAATATAAAAATAATATAAAGACTGTATGTGAAAAAGGGGGTAAAAAGGAGTGACAAAACGGGTGTCTCCTAAAAGATAGATAAATAGACTAGGTATAAGTCTATTAAATGGTGTACAGTTCACCATATAACAGCGCACAATGCGCATGCAGAATCATAGAAGGAGTAATATCCCACTCTGTAGGCTCTTACCTTGTCTGATATAGTATGTCATATATAGGTCAGAGAATAAATAGGAGACATCCCCGATTGTCTAGCAAAACTGGGAAAGGAAAAAAGAAAAAGTTAATACAAATAGAAAAAAGTGGTATAAAAACACGCTGCCGACCGGTTTCGATAGATACATTACTATCTTTCTCAAGGCTGTGTTGTTAACGGACTCCTATTCCGTTTTCGCGGGTCTTTTTGTAGTTTCATCCAGCCAATGGGTGTTTTTTCTGGCTTTTGCTCTCTGTTACTTCCGGGTCCTGACGTTGTTAGAGCTTCACAGCGCTATGCCGTTGCTCCTAGTATATCCAGTGGGTGTATTTATTGCTGTTGCATTATTTCATTTCCGCATATAGCGTTTCGGAGACGTAATGACGTAATTAACGTGTTGCGTAGTTCCTGGCAGGGACGCCCGTCCTGGTAGTGGCGGAAGTAATTCAGGAATGCGAATATAGTTATATTATTTTCTCTCCCCTCTTGTAGATGGCTGTTACTACTTTGAAACATATCTATTAACAAGTCTTTATAAGTATAAAGTAGAGACTTCTGTGTTCTGTGGTAGTGCACGGAATTTGAACAGTGAAATATTTAGACGTGCATCTACAATCCATAAGGCATATTATTTTCCACTCTAGAGAAGAATGTGTGAGACTGAGGAGGCAATATGTTAAATGGTTATGATTATAGTTTATAATGTATATTTAAATTTAAAGAGCTATAGAGCAGGGGACTATATTAATTTTTGTATCTAGAGTTAAAATTGATCAGTGATCATCTGATCAATTGAATTATTATTATTCCATTCAGTAGATACATATATGTTCTTTTGTTGTTTAGTAAGTCCAGTAGTATTGTTCTTGTCTTTTTAAAGAAGAGTAGTATCAAATAAATGGGCTAAATGTAAATCCTTCGTTCAGGCCCCATTGGCCCTGGGCTCCCATCAAGTAGATCCATTTGCATTCTTCTTGCATTAATTTCTGATCGATATTACCTCCTCTTATATTGATTTTAACGTGGTTTATGATATGAAATTCGAGACTTTTTATGTCACCTTGATGATAAAGTCTAACGTGTCTAGACACAGGAGTATCTAATTCTTTGATTATAGATGAAACATGTTCAAGTATTCGTCTCCTTATCTGTCTAATAGTTTTTCCCACGTATAATTTTTTACATTTACATACTATAATATATACTACATGTGTGGATAAGCAGTTATAGAATGAATTTAGTGGGAATTCTTTCTTAGTATAAGGATGGTAGAAGGATTTTTCGGGTTTGATAAACTGGCAAGCTTTGTAGTTTCCACATTTGTATAGGCCTTTAGTTCTTGTTAGCCAATTTTGGTTTTCTTCTTTTTTATTTTTGAAGAAGCTTTTAACCAGTTTATCACCTAGATTTATTCCTCTTCTGTCAGTTATACTTGGATAGTTTGAAAGAACTGTCTTCAATGCTTCGTCCTCGTATTTTAGGTGCCAATGTTTTTTCAGAATGTTTTTAACTTGCTCGCTATCTGTTCCATATGATAAGATGCATCTCGTGTTCTTATCCTGGTTTTCTTCTTTCTTTTTAAATAGGAGTTCTGTTCGATCTTTATTTAACGCTTTTTTATATGCGAGTTTTAGTATTCTGTTGGGGTAACCTCTTTGTTTTAGTCTCAGTTTCAGTTGCTTGGCTTTTAGTTGGAATTCTTCTTTTGTGTCACAGTTTCTCCGGAGTCTCACATATTGACCGATTGGTATACCGACCCTTTGGGATCTGGGGTGCTGGCTTTCCCACCAAAGTATACTGTTAGTAGATGTTTCTTTTCTGTATATGGTAGTATGAAGTTTCCCATTTGTGGATTTTGTAATTGTAAGGTCCAGAAAGTGTATTATTCTTTCGCTCGCTTCCCATGTTAATTTGATGTTCATATCGTTTTTGTTCAGTTTAGTAATGAACTCTTCCAGTTCTTCTTGGTTTCCATCCCAGCAAATCAGAACATCGTTGATGTATCTCTTCCATAATAGGACTTTTTCAGTGTTAGCATCTTCATGGAAGACTTTCGTATTCTCCCATAGCCCTAGGAAGAGATTTGCGTAGCTAGGGGCACAGCTTGTTCCCATCGCTGTGCCTCTAATTTGATGGTACCATTTACCGTTGAATATGAAGTAGTTTTTCGTTAGAATGAATTCTAGTAGATCCAAGATAAATTTGTTTCTTGTTTTATAACTAGCACTTTTCATATCTAAGTAGTATTTGACTGCTTTTATTCCTTGATCATTAGGGATACTACTATATAGTTGCTCGACATCGACGGTTCCTAGTATTGCTGTAGGGGAGATTTCCAGGTTTTCTAAAATTTTTAGAGTGTCCATAGTGTCTTGTAAATATGATGATAAACTTTTCACTATATCATTGAGTTCTCTGTCAACAAATTGACTGATTTTTTCTGTTAAGTTGTTTTTGCTCGACACTATTGGTCTACCGGGAATTGGTACACGTTGTTTGTGTATTTTTGGGAGTGCGTAGAAGGTAGCTGCTACTGGACCTTTTGGAAGTAGATATTCATAATTTGCCTTGGTAATTATACCGTCATCGATAGCTTGAAGAAGGAGAGATTGTAACTCTATAGAATATTTTCTTGTAGGATCTTCTGATAGAACTTCATAAGTTTCTTTATCTCGCAATAAAGTAAGACACATTTCCAGATAATCCTCTTTTTTCATAAGGACAATGTTGCCTCCTTTATCGGCTCTTTTAATTTCTATGTCTAATTTTGTAATTTCTTCTATCGCTTTCCTTTCTTTCTTCTCAATATTATTGTATATTTGATGGGCAGAATAGAGTTTATTTATATAGTCTAGATTTTCCAGGTCTTTACTTACTAATTTGAGAAAAGTTTGCAAGTTTCCATAGTGTTTTATCTCTGGAGTAAATTTGCTATTATTTTTAAGAAATTTATTTTTATTTGCGTTAGGATCATCTTGTTTTAACAATGTCATTAGGGTTTCTAGAGTTTCTTTATCCTCTATTGTTATTCTTATATCCTCTAATCTTTTTTTATCCTTTTCATAGAAGAATTTTGTTAGAGATAGTTTTCTTACGAATAGATTTATGTCCTTTATATTTGTAAAGAGGTTAGTATGGTTAGAGGGAACAAACGATAAACCTTTAGACAATATTTTTTTCTGTGAGTCATTTAGTCGAATATCTGTGAGATTTATAATTAGATTTTCATCAATTGTTGCGTCTTTTTCTTCGATTTGTTTAACTGTTGAAGTTATTTTTTCGGGGTATTTTGTTCTTACAGTGGGTATTTTTTTTTATAATTCGAGGGTTTCCGTTTCCTGGTTGTTCTTTTTTATTCTTGAATGTGCTTTCGAATTTCCTCTCCCTCTTTCTCTGGGTTTTTGGCCTGGCCCCTTCTCTAAAAAAGTATGCATAGATGCTTGATTGTATCTGATATTAGTTGTTGAGGTATTAAATTGTTGATTGGATCTTGTTTTCCTTGTATCCTCTTGTTCTAGTTGGCTTTCTGCTTCTGACTAATCAGACGATATCATTTCTGCTGTCTTTACTAGTTTAGGGATGTTTGCAAATTTTGTACAGTTTACCTTGTTGTTGATTGTTTCTATCTCTATTAATTTTTATTTGTTTTCTTCTAATTAAATCTCTTTTGTATTTGTCCAAGTTTTCATTCATTTTTTCTAGCCATTTCTCATATTCTTGGCTCCCTTTGTTTTTTTCGATTTCTACGTTACTCTCTTTAACTTTTTTATTAAGGATTTCCAGGTTTTTATGTTCTTGTTCCACTATTATTTTCATTAGGTCAATAGAACATTTTGTGATAGTGTCAGTCCATTTTTTTACAAATTCAATTTCTAGCAGGTGAGGAGGTGGTATTATTTGAATTCTCAATCCCCTGGGTATTAGATCGTTTTTTATGTAATTACCCAGACTGCTAATTTCCCAGATGGACTTGATTTGTTTTTGTAGGTATTTTTGTAAACTTTTGAAGTTTGTAAGAGTATCATGTTTAATTTCTTGAGTTACATTAGTTCCTTCCCATATAGTTGCTGACTGAGCTTCATTAATTAATGTCTCATAGTCCCATTTCTTAGCCTCCGCCATGATTATTATAAGTAATATTAGGGCTAAATCCTAATTTCTCTAGAAGTGTTAATGTGCAAGGATAAGTATGGATTAAACCAACTATTAGAAATAGTATTAAATAAAGAAAAACAAAAATATATGCAAAAAATGGTGCTTAACACCTCAATGTTAAATTTAGAAAAATAAAAAATAAAAAAAAAGTAAATATGACTAATGGAAGTAGTAGAACACAGAATAAGATCAAAAAAAGATCAATTAGTAATCAGAAGAGAAAGGAGTATAAGCCAGTCAGAGCTACAAATTGCTAAATGACTAAATGACTCAAACTTTTTTATTTTTCTAAATTTAATATTGAGGTGTTAAGCACCATTTTTTGCATATATTTTTGTTTTTCTTTATTTAATATATATATATATACATATATATATATAGATATATAGATATATAGATATATATATATCAATATATATATATATATATCTCAATATATATATATATATATATATTTATATATATCAATCAATATATCCATCAATCAATATATAAATCAATCAATATATATATATATATATATATATATATATATATATATATATATATATCAATCAATAAATCAATCAATATATATATATATATATATATATATATATATATATATATATACACACATAAAGCAATATACATAAAACAAAAAAAATATTTTAATTGATATTTATTAATTGTTTAATTGATGTACTTTATTAATTATTTGATTATTGCTCATGTATTTGTATTAGACATTATTTATTATACATATTACAGTGCTGTTTATTTGCTATACATGTTACAGGATATTATCCTGTAACATGTATATCACATAAATAGCCCTGTAATATGTATAATACATACAGGGTCACACAAGTTCACACTAACCTTTTTTGCCCTTACAGACTTCCATACCTGCTTTGCTAATTTTTTAAAGACTCTGATTGGTTAAAATCAATGTCAATCCCAAAATTTCAGCCAATCAGAGTCCTTCCAAAATAGTATAAAAGGCGGAGCGTGGAAAAAAATCAATTAGTCGCGGGGGGAGCTCCTTGTAGGAGGAGCTCCGTTAGATTGTTGTTGTTTTTTTTTAGAGCGTCGTTTTTTTTAGGTGGAGGCCTCTTGCAATGGGCCAGAATGGATGGACAATGGCTTCAATCAAGATGAGGACAAGGGCTTCTATCAAGATGGGAGGACAAGGGCTTCTATCAAGATGGAAGGACATGGGCTTCAATCAAAATTGATTGGAATGCCTGACTATCCAGGGCAGAAGGCCGCCGCTGGAGGGGTCAATTTGGAAGGTATGTGCTGTTATGTTTACTTATTGTTTTTTTGCCCTTCCCATATTTTTATTCCATCTTTGAAAGTGTCAGGCAAAGTATCCTTTTTATTTTAACTGCAATGTTAAAGATCCATTGCCTGTCATTTTGAAAAATGGAATAAAAATATGGGGGGGGGGGTGTTTGTGTTGTGTGTTTAACTGATAGCATAGGCAGGTGGGTTGGTAGTTAGGTCAGGGTGGGGTCAGGTGTGGTCACTGGGTCAGGGGGGTAGGTAGGTGGGTTGGTAGTTGGGTCAGGTGTGGTCACTGGGTCAGGGTGGTAGGTAGGTGGGTTGGTAGTTGGGTCAGGGTGGGGTCAGGTGTAGTCACTGGGTCAGGGGGGTAGGTAGGTGGGTTGGTAGTTAGGTAAGTTGGGGTGGGGGTTGGCCAGGCCCCGATGGGCCTACCGGGGGGGTGATCTGGGGTTGGCATAGGCCCCATGGAGGTGATCGGGGTAATCGGGCGGTGGCATAGGCCACATGGGGTTGATCGGGGTGATCATGGGAAGGCACAGGCCCCATGGGGGTGATCGGGGGTGGCACAGGTCTTTTGGGCCTACTGGGGGGTGATTGGGGGTTGCCCAGGCAGTGCGGGCCTAGGTAGGTAAGTTGGTGGGTGGGTGGGTGGGTGTGTGTGGGTGGCAGGCAGGCATAGTGGGGTAACTGGGGGACCCTTCGTTTTATTAGGGGGACTAAGGGTTTGGCCAGGGCAGTTAGGACTTACTGTTAGGTTCGGTCAGTCTGAGTGAGTAGTTTCAGCCAGGGAGGTCTCAGTCTCAGCGGGAGCAGGAAACAAAAAGAGGGATGGGACTGGCTTATGGTGGTTTTATTAACAGGGAGCTGTCAATCAAAAATTAAACTTGAGGCTCTATTAGCTGGCGGGCGCCCTGAGCTAATGGTCTGGGTGGGTTTAGGTGGTTCTCCTGACAACTGTACAGCCTTCCATCATTGATTGGTCAATGATGGAAGACTGTCAGTCATTTAATGGATACATTATCACTGCCCATGCATAGCGTCTTTCTGGTTGGTGGGCGGAATGCAATAACGGTCATGACTCATGATTCATAGAGTCTAAAGGTTACTAGTGTAGTGTAATATGATCACACAGCGATGCAGGGAAAGCTACAATGGATAGTGTAGGCACACAGCAGTTAATGTATACACACAAGGGGTTATATTAAAGTGACAGTGTCCCAGGGAATAGTTTGCTTCATTTATTACTGTAATAACACTTGAATGCTGATGTACACATTATATTTAATTGTTTTTTGTTTATTACTAATAAATTATTGTGTTTTTTTTATTGCAGGGTCACGAAAATATTTGGGGGGGGGGGGGCGCTTGCCCCGATGCCCCTATGGACGGGCCGTCACTGGGTTGAATCATCTGTTCCATTGAGCAGATCCAGACAAGTTGTAAGTGCCATGCACTCTAATGGCTTCTTCAGTTAAATGGAGTGATTTATGATGATCCTTTTTTTCATCAGTCAGGTTGCAGCGGTGTACTGACCGCATGTGACCCTGGTAGGTGCTAAGCATCATGCTTATTCTAGACTATTAGATTGGCCCCTGTAGGTATCCCCTTTGTTTTATTCTAGCCCCTTGCTCTCTCTGGGCCCACCCACACCACACCCATGATATTAATGCACAGTTTTGACCACTGCTGATTGTGGTCTGTGTCCAAAATAAAGCTTTGTTATACCGTTATGTGAATGCACAGTCTTGACCACTGCTTATTGTGGTCTGTGTCCAAAATAAAGCTTTGTTATACCATTATGTGAATGCACAGTCTTGACCACTGCTGATTGTGGTCTGTGTCCAAAATAAAGCTTTGTTATACTGTTCTCACCATGTCAGTGTGTTTTCAATGGTTGGGGTTATGGGACATCCACATGCATCACATTAGTGTCACGTTACTATAGATGTTAATTAATGAGCACTAGTTAACCTGCAATAGATCCATACATATTAAGAGGAATAATATTCCTAATAGCATTAGATATCATATAATACATCTAATAGATCTACAATCTAGGCATAATAAAGGGTTAATGCACAGGCCAAGTCCAATTAGTGATACTTTGGAGTAGGAACATTCCCCTGAGGGCCTAACAGGGTTATGATAGGTGATACTGCAGTGGCTTGTCAGTTCCTTCTCCAGTGATTTGGGATTTGTCCGTCCACTCTGCTTTAACCTGCAAACCCACACTGGCCCTTAATGTTACAGCTCACAGCTTCATTGAAGTATACAAGCCCCATCCCCAAACACCAAGCGCGATTAGACTGGCTAAAATAGAAAATGAAAAATTAATTGCAAAAGAGAGTAAGATTAACCCTAAAATATTTTTTAAGTATATTAATGGGAAGAAGGCGAGGAAGGAAGCTATAGGAACATTACAATGTGACACAGGCCATCTGAAAATTAGTGACCAGGAAAAGGCAGATGAGCTAAATAGGTTCTTTTCTTTGGTATACACAAGGGAGGTACCAGTGGTTGGGACATGGCAACATAATGGAGCTACACTACCTTTGCCAAATAATTGGTTAACATAGGAAGTAATCCAAAAGAGGTTGGAAAAAATAAATGTTAATAAAGCCCCGGGTCCTGATGGAATACATCCAAGGGTACTAAGGGAACTGGGTTCTGTAATAGCCAAACCATTATATTACATTTTTCAAGATTCACTCAACACAGGGTCTCTACCAGATGACTGGAGAAAAGCTGATGTGATACCTATATTTAAAAAGGGAGCAAGAGCAAATCCGGGGAATTATAGACAAGTGAGCCTCACTTCTGTAGTGGGAAAGCTTTTAGAAGGGTTAATAAGGGATAATAAACAAGAATATGTCTATTTGAACAGGATTATAAGTAGGAGTCAACATGGATTTATGAGGGATAGGTCATGTCAAACAGATCTAATTAGTTTCTATGAGGAGGTTAGTAGGAACTTGGATCAAGGCATCTCAGTGGATGTAGTCTATTGGATTTTGCAAAGGCTTTTGATACAGTGCCACATGGGAGACTATTGTGCAAACTAAGAGATACAGGAGTTGCAGTAAATATCTGCTCATGGATTGAGAGCTGGCTAAAAGACAGGAAGCAAAGGGTTGTTGTAAATGGAACATACTCCGATTGGACTAATGTGGTAAGTGGGGTTCCTCAGGGTTCAGTATTAGGTCCTCTCCTTTTTAACATATTTATTAATGACATAGAGGTAGGATTGGAGTGTGGTGTCTCCATTTTCGCTGATGACACAAAGTTGTGCAAGGTAATTAAATTAGATAGTGATGTACTTTCTCTCCAAAGGGATTTACATAGAATTGAGGAATGGGCATCTAAATGGCAGATGAGATTTAATACGAATAAATGTAAAGTTATGCATCTGGGAAGGAAAAATAGCCATGCAATTTATAATCTTAATGGAGCAAATTTAGATGTATCAGATATTGAAAGGGATTTGGGAGTGCTTGTGGACAACCACCTAGGTAACAGTGCTTAAGCCAAGCAGCAGCTGCAAATGCAAATAAAATATTAGCATGTATTAAGAAGGGTATAGAAGCCAGGGAAGCAAATATAATTCTGCCACTATACAAATCTCTAGTACGCCTTCATTTGGAATATGGAGTACAATTTTTGGCACCACTTCATAAAAAGGACATTTTAGGGCTGGAAAAGGTATAGAGGAGGGCAACAAAACTAATAAGGGGAATGGAGGGGGTAAGTTATGAAGAAAGACTACCCAAATTAAACTTATTTTCTCTAGAAAAAAAGGTGTCTAAGAGGAGATATGATTACCTTATATAAATACATCCAGGGTCAGTAGAAAGATTTGTCAAGGGAGCTTTTTGTGCCAAGTGGTTTTCAACTGACAAGAGGACATCCCTTGAGGTTAGAAGTAAAAAGATTCCACCTTAAAGAAAGAAAAGGGTTCTTTTTTATTTCCCTTTGGGGCGATTGGCTAAGTCTCGCTTGTTTTTTTTTTCTGTTTGCCTTCCTCTGGATTAATTAATAAGAAAAAAATAATAATAATTAAATATTTGATTAATAATTAATTAACAATTAGTTAATCCGCATATTGCAGATCAGAGGAGATCTTAAAAGGTTGAACTTGATGCACTGAAAGTCTTTTTTCAACCTTAAATAATATGTAACTATGTATCCAAACTAATGTAAATTGATGAATAGCAGAACATAATGGGAGGTCACCAAATGGGAATGAGTGGAAATCTTGGCACATGGCCACCAGCAATGGCGTGGGACTTCCTTGGATGGGTGTAGCGGAGATTACCCCTGATGGAGGTGAGTTGGCTGTTGCTCAATGTGCCTCTGCAAACCCTCCATGTGTGTTTGCTGCCCATTCTGATGGGTTACTGTGCGGTATGTTCCCATGGTCACCTTGTGGTTTGATAAGTGATGGAGCTTATGTACTTCAATTAAGCTGTGAGCTATACCATTAAGGGCCATTGTGGGTGGGAGAGTGAAAGCAGAGTGGACAGCCAAATCCCAAATCACTGGAGAAGGAACTGACAAGCCACTCCAGTATCACCAGCATGCAAACCTTGTAGGAAAGCAGTGGCAGAGGCCTAGCTGCATGTGCTGCAGTCCAGAGGGTCACAGACAGTCAGGCACGACTGAAAGACCAAATAAGAGATATTGTGCACTTCAATGAAGCTGTGAGATATACCATTAAGGGTCAGTGGGTGGGAGAGTGAAAGCAGAGTGGATGGCCAAATCCCAAATCACTGGAGAAGGAACTGAGAAGCCACTCCAGTATCACCAGCATGCAAACCTTGTAGGAAAGCAGTGGCTGAGGCCTAGCTGCATGTGCTGCAGTCCAGAGGGTCATAGACAGTCAGACACGACTGAAAGACTGAACAGGACATATTCACATGCTCCCCGTGTACTTGATATATGCCATGTGGCAGTGTAATTTGCCCCATATTTCTGTTCCCAAATGTAGATGTGATGAGCAACATGTATATACAAGAGCCTCTGTGAGTAGCAAAGGGTTAATATGGCATAATTTTGATGTTTTTGTGTTTTTATGTAATCAGGTAGTATGTCTTTAATTGCTTTATGTAAGCTGCAGCATGGCTTTTCATTCCAAAATGTAAATGTAATTGGCTGTATAATGCATTTCCTTTGGTGGGGGGAGGGTTTTTTGTGCAATCAATTGTAATGGCCTTCCATGCTTTCCCTCTGTTAAACTGTCACTTTTACACTTTAAGTTGTCTGTACGTAGTGCGTAAACCATTTTGCTAGTGCATTTTTGTGCGAGATATGAGCGTACACGCAAATAATTGTTGTCTGCGACTTACTACGTAGCGCTTCTCTGAGACAAATCTCGGAAAATGAGTCCGAAATTACGCAAGTCAAACGCAAGTCGATTTGTAGTACGCAAATTGCGCTACGAGGCGCATTTGCAAGATACGATTACAAACGCAGCTCTAATTTAATAGGGGCCATGATACACAATTCTTGTGCCCTTTTTTCTGCCAATCTGATCAGTGGCGGTGCTGGTGACTTTGCAACTTGGTGGGGCGGAAAACAGAGACCTGGCCCCTCCCCTTACATTGAGTCAACCCAGCAGTATAACAACATGTTACCACAACATGTATAGACCCTGCCTAGTGACACAGTCTCCACCCACAAAAGTGATACCATAGAGAAAGTCAGTGATAGAGAGGGGGGGCGGGCTAGTGAGAGGTGGATAGAGAGATAGTGAGAGAGAGATAGTGAGAGATAGAGGGATAGAGAGAGAGAGAGGAAGGCATAGAGAGAGAGAGAGAGAGAGAGAGAGAGAGAGAGAGGAAGTGATATAGAGAAAGGAAGGGATAGAGAGAGAACGAGTAAGGGATTAAGATAGAGGAAGATATATATAGAGAGAGATAGAAAGTTAGAGAGATAGATTCTATGCCTCTTCTTTTATCCCTCTCCCTCCATCTCCCCTTCTACACCTCACCTCCCTCCGTCAATACCCCCCCCCCCAACTCCATACTTCTCTATCTATCATTCTGAGCCTAGGTCAGGTATTTTACAACTGAGCCAATAATGATACAGGTAGATAGTATGATAGCAGCAAATATACTAAAACTGCATAAATAAATCATTTGTTAAATGAGCAAATAGATTAATTAAACAAAGACTAAACAGCACGTGGGAGGAACAGGAAAATATGCCTCAAATTAACTTTCTACCTCACTCACAGGCTCCCTGGCTCTCACACTGTTCTGTGTGTAAGTGTCTAAGTTAATTTGAGGCATATTTGTGCATTTGTGCAGGTTTTTCCAGTTCGGTGGTTCGGCCATTAAAGTTGTATTTTTGCGAACCCTGCAGTCCAGCTAAGTCCCGTGTTTCTCGTGATGAGCGCCATCTAAGTGCCGCTTGTCCACCCCTGCAATGACTACATTCATTCTACCCCTGCAATGAGCGCCAGCTAAGTCCCGCGTATCTCGAGATGAGCCCTGCAATGAGCGCCTTATGGCCCGTATTTTTGGCCAAGTCCCGCGTGTCTTGGGATGACGGCAAACTAAGTCCCGCGTGTCTACGGCTGCAATGAGCTCCTTTGGCAATCATTGCAGCCTAAGAAGTCCCGCATGCTTCAACTGCTGGACTCGCTTCCCGAGGCTCGCAGTGCAATGAGCGCCTTTGGCGCTCATTGCCGCCAAGTCCCGTGGCGTGTCTCGACGGGCCTCAACGGGATGACAACCCGCATTACGACAACTATATTAGTGACATATATACACACACACACACATACAGTATATATATATATATATATATATATATACATATATATATATGCACATATAAATGCACATATATACACATATATATATATATATATATATATATATATATATATATATATATATATATATATTTATTTGTGGTCGTGTTGCCCCTTCAAAGCTGTTGAGGCACGCGGGACTTAGGCAGCAATGATCGCGGAAGACCAGGCACGCGGGACTTTGAAAATAAAAACAATGCCAGTCAACGCGTGCTCCGCAAACATTCAGTAGACACAGAGGAGAAAGACACAAGGAAGGGACATGGGGAGATGTTGGAAAGAGACACATGGAATTCCCAAGCACAAAACTTGCAGGTTAATGAACCCTGCAATTAGCGGCACATACAGTAGGCGGGAGGAAAGGCAATATATATATTTGTGGTTGTGTCCCTCTCTCGCCCCACCACTTCAAAGGTGGGGCTCTGCAGTTCGCTCCACCTCTTCCTGAGGCAGGCTCTGTAGCGTTATAAGCAATTCCTGTTGGGACAGTCAGTCCATTTCTGGGTTCATGCATGCAGGATGTTTTTCGGCTCTCTCACTGTTACAGGTTCTGATTTACTTTACTACATATTTGCGAGTCTATTACTGCCTTTTTTGGCCCTTTTCCTATCTGCAAGGGTGTTACTATCACTGGATTTCTCCTTACATTACTATGTTATAAGATAAGTTTTCGGCTCATTGCAGCTTTCTCGCCCTTTTCCTGTCTTCAAGGACATTACTACCACTGGCTTCTCATCACATCACCAGTTTCCCAGGTTAAGCTTTCTGCTTGTTGCTGCATTTTGCCTTTCTGGTCAAGGGCATTGTTGTAAAACGTCTTTGCTTTCTTTAACCTTGCAATGTTAATATGTCAGATTTGCTGCTTTCCTTGACCTTGCAATGTTAATATGTCTGTCCATAAGGGCATCCCAATTTTTGTAGAGCTATCATTCCTCATGGTAAGTATTCCTGCGCTACATAAGACTTTCTTATTGGCAAATATTCATGCTCTACATTATGCTTTGTTATCATATACTGGCCCTTAATTCCCTAAATTGTTTTCATCGGTATCAGAGGTCAAGCTTTGGACTTTTTAAGCCATATTTTGTTGATTTCAGGCTAAATCTACTAACCTTCGACCTTTCAATAGCTTTCTATAAGTCCAAATCAACCTACTCGATACAACTCCTAAACCAACCTTCGTAGGCCTACCTCATTAATGCATCCAAATCAGCCTTCACTGGCCTCGTTTTTCTTTACGTTTTCATTAATCTCTTCCCTCTTTCCTCTACTTCACTCGACCCTTAGCCCTCTAAGCACGCCATGTTAGAGAGTACATGAGGTGAGAGGGGCTCATTCACCAAACACACTTCCATTTCACGCTTCCTACACAGGACTCCTTCTGGATCGCTACCTTGTCATGGTGAAGGGGCTTGTTACCTCAATGAAGCTGTGAGCTATTTAAAGGAAGGATTTCCCAAGATAAGCAGGTCATTTTAGAGAGTTCAGACAAAATGTAGTCCACTGGAGTAGGAACTGGCAAACCACTCCAGTATCTTTACCATGAAAACCATGTGTATAAGCACAACCAGAAACACAGACAGATGTACCGGGTTTGCTGCATCCATGTGGTCACTGAGAGGCAGACACGACTGAAGGACAGAACAATAACAGCAAGACACAGAGAGGCATATGGACTCACTTGAGCTCTGCAGCTGCTTCTGTCTGGTATAGACCAGGGTGGTGACAGACAGGACACAAGCTTAGTGTGTGGAGCAGGGTTGTCAGAATCAATAAGACAGAATCATCTGCATGCACTGTGAGCTGAGAGATTGTTTTTTTTTCAATAAACTTTATTGAGATTGCACCAACCTATTCACTTCCAGGGGGACTGTGAGAGCTGCAGTCCTTGTATGATATGGGACTTTTCCCTCCTAGCCATTCTGATTGGATTATGCTGTGTTTGACAGACAGGTTCAGCTCTATCTGTTATAGCATAGTTTGGGCAGAAACCCAAACAGTTTAGGTAAGTCACCCACAGGGGTCTAGATGTGTGTGATAAGTCAGTGTGTTTAACTACAGCACAGAGGGTTTTAAAAATTAAAGTGACAGTAGCAGCTTTAAAAAAAACAGAATACTGATCATGATAAAAATGTTTTAATTATATAAATTATACAATTAAGTAAGTGATGGGTGGATTAAGTCAGTGCATTAATTTTGGGAGGACGGTTGCCCATTTGGCCCTTATGCACCAGCCGCCCCCCTGAATTTGATGGTGCAACACAATACAAGAGGCTGTAATTCTATTACAATTTTATTTAGCCAGTGATATAAATATATTAAACCAAAACAAATAGAAAATAACAGGCCTAGCTTCCATTGAAGCACTAATAATAAAGCAAAACAAATCAAAGAAAATAACAGGCCTAGCTTCCATTGAAGCACTACCTTATCTGATAACAGCTCCCTCACTAACCAGCTTTCATCCAGCTAAACCTGGATGAAGCAAAACAGAACAAACAGTCCAATGGTTTGTTCACAATCACTAGCTTGTTTTCTTCAGAACTACAAGTCTCTATACTCCAAATGATGATAAACTGCTGGTGCTTTTCTCCAGTACAGAAATCCAGGTCTCCACTCCAAATGATCATAAGCTTCTGCCTCTCCCTCTGTGCTTTTCTCCAATACAGATAATTGCATTGCACACAGTTTTCTCTGTGTTATCTCTTTCTCCAGCTTCAGACAAACTTTCCATACTTCTATGTATGTGTCTTTTCTACAGCTGTAAATCAAAACAATAGTTTTAACAATCAATGCCTCAGTTATTCTGAGTCAACTGAACCTAGCAAGGACATGCTAAAATCTTGGCCTATGACTTGCATTTAAGGACAAATATGGTCTAATGCCTACAACTGGCTAAATGATTAGGTAATTTAATACTGTAGTTGAGGGGACCTTATAGTGATATGAGTAAGTGATGTGAGGTGTGTGGCTTAAAATGTGACTTTGCAGAAAAAAGCTTAAAGGATCTAGAGGAGGTGAAAGATATGATCATGGAGTGAGGGTTGTGAGATTGAATGCATGTTAGAAGTAGGGATTGAAAATATTAAGGCCTTCAGGACCTCCATCCATGGCATAGCATTAATGTTAGATACCACAGAGGTCCTTACAGGACCGCTTAGGGTTTAATTATAGATATCATGGAAGTCCTTACAGGATTCTATCCATAGCTCAGGGGTTAATATTACACAAAGAACACAGGACCCTCCATGGCTTAGGGGTTAATAAAGGGGTACATATTACATGAGGAATACATAATGAAGATAATTGGCTGCACCAATAATGAATAATTGTATATGACAGATAATGAATTAAAGGCTGTATGTGCCCATTTGCCCATTACTTATAATATGTCTGGTTCTTCAAAAAATATTATTTAAATATAGGCGTACAGTATCTTTTTGAGGTTTTTGTACATCAGACATGTTAACTTGCAGATCTTCAGCCCCTCCATCCATTTATAATCTAGGCTTTGTGATGTTATCTAATGTGATATATACCCCTTTATATCTGCTTTCCATATACAAAGTCACTTAATAGACCTGCTTGCTGGTAACTCTCTGGCAAAATACACACGTACATTAAGGTGACTAAACTTCCCTTTTAATGGGAGACACCTCAAAAAAATACACATTGCAGGGCTGCTTTAAACAAAGTGTAATTTTGCCATGACAATTAATGGTGAGTTTTGGCCACCTTTAGTCTATATAGTAAAAAACAAACTGAAGGAAGTTCAACACTCACCTCACAGATATATTTTCTCACATATGTAATGGTTTCTTATTTATATTGAGAGGCTGCTGCCATTTTTTGTAGCCAGATACAAGTTGTACAATAAATACATGAGTTTTAAGACTATACAAATCTAAACAATGTTAAGTTTTTTTATTGTCCAACTCTCCATTACCCTATGGACCACAGCAAGCCAGGCATACCTATTGTTATGTCTCTGGTCATACTTACCCATAAGGTTTTTCTCTAGTTCAGACAATTGGACACACTTTTCTCTGTGAGTCTTTTCCCCAGCTTTAGACACACTTTACACACTTCAGCAAGTCAGGCACACCTATTGCTAGGTCTCTGGCCATGCATACCCATAAGGTTTTCTTGGCAAAGATTCTGGAGTAGGTTACTAGTTCCTTCTCCATTGGACCGTGATCTCTGTGCTATGAGCTGCCCATCTTGGTAAAGCTCACAGCTTCATTGAAGTACACAAGCCCCTTCACCACGACATGGTATCGATCCAGAAGGGGAACTAAATAAAAAGTAGTAGAAAGTTGCAAGAATTAAATACATTTTTGTCCCCCAATTGTTATACTTTACTTTTTTGTCTGTACAATTCACCTAATTACCAAATTAGTAAACCTTACCTTTATCTGTAAAATCTCTCACTTTCCATGTTCAAGGTAGCGTTTCCTCCTTTAAGGCTTCCTATAGTTATGTTTATAGGACACCAACACTTGGGTGTTCAGATGCTCATCTGTTGATCTCCTGAATTAAATGACTTTACCTCCCAACACAGCCCCTTATATAGTGCTGTGGGCTCTGGGACATCATCTATTATGACACATCTCTGATGTCAGAAGTGTTTATTGCCCGGAGGGCCCAGCTCAGCCTTGTGATATCTGCCATTAGACAACTCACCATACAGTGCTTTAGAAATATCTCTGTTTTCTCCAAAATATAATGTAGAACAGAGGTTCCTTTGCACACATGAGGGTTCAAAAAAACCTCAAAACTTAGAAACCACAATCATTTTAGAATCTGTTTCCTTCTTATTAACATCCTCCTGACGTTTACCCTCCACTATATGAGTTGCCTCTAATAACTGTACTATAGGCTGGTTTACAGGAGAAGTGAGCAAGACAGAATGCAAAAGAGAGTGCTGTATAGGCGGGAAGGGAGGAAGGGTTACCAGGTGTCTGGTATATTAATAGACTGTCCAGTTAAAAGTCTAAAGCAGTGCTCTTCAACTCCAGTCCTCAGGGCACACCAACAGGTCACATTTTAGGTATATCCCTGCTTGAGCACAAGTGAGCTAATCAGAGGCTCTGTACTTCTGTTTAACCACCTCCAGAGCCTCTGATTAGCTCACCTGTGTTCGAGCACGGATATACCTAAAATGTGACCTGTTGGTGTGCCCTGAGGACCGGAGTGAAGGAGCACTGGTCTAAAGCACCACTGTGGTCAGACATTTCCTGTACAGTCCTTTCAATAATTAAACTTAATTGTGGACAAAATGTTACAAGATATAAATACATTATTACATTGTGGGTTTTATACCAAATCATTGAGTTTTCCATTACTGCTACTGTGTTCTGATGCTTGTAGATGCCACATTCCTATTGTGTAGATATACACTTCCTGTGCAATCCTCCTGTCACCTAAGGAAGATCCCCAGAAATCAGAATGGTAGATCCCATAGCAACAAAATTGTACGTAAAAAATATTACAAGTTGTCTTATTTTATCTTCCAATATTTTGGATATTTTCAAGTGTAGTTCTTTAAAATAGCATTATTAGAGCACAGTCATGCTCTAATAGTTAAATTGACTCAGTCACGCTACAAAAAACATAGTTTTAATAGAGCGGCAATCCCCACATACATTCTCACTCATCCTCCCCTGTTCTTTATTCTGTGTTGTAGCAGTGTCTCTTTACATATTACACTGTGTGTATGTTATACAGTGCAAGCAGGACCTTCAGGACCTGCTAGGCCAGCAACTCTCCTATGTATTTAAGATAATGCTAAATACTGTATGATAAATATTAAGACGCTAATTTGAGGTATAATCTTTATTTTTATGCACTAATACTTTCTGACATTATCTCACATATTAGATTACATGATTGAGCCCCTTTAAGGTTCTCTTGAATGTTTCATTATAAACTTACAGCCCTATTCATAACTATGCTGTGCTAAGAATTATTACGTTCCTCAAACTTTATGCCATCAATGAAATTCCCCGGGGGATTCCCTCCATACATGAGGTGAAGGGAATCCCTGGGGATCCCATTCCCTGATCACAGCCCATCGCCCCCTTCCCCGCTCACACCCAATGATATCTGATGTGCATAAACCCCATGGTATCCATATTAACCCCCAACACACCATAGGGGTCTATTCTAAAACAAAAACAAAACAATAAGGCACTAAGCAGGCTGCCATCTATTTTTGGACTTTACTAATATGGACACCTGAGATTTCAACTGAGAATTGCCTGCTTTTGGAACCACAACTGAGCTGGATTTATGAGGACTATAGCTGATATATAAATGATACAAATACCTCATATGACTGATGTCTTCAAATATGAGTGCTTTTCATTGTTTTTATATTACTTTCTGATTAAACTTCTTTTATTGCACCATCTGGCGGTGTGCTCTTCTCTCCCTCATTCCTTTTTTTAACGTTAAAATAAAAAATCCCATATAAAATAATAAAATGATACAATAAAATAAAAACAATAATTGAAACTGTAAAATAAAATAAAATGAATAATACCTACCTAGCCAAATGACCATCCATTGATGATCAACAACACCCTGGTCCTCACTCTTCTGCCCTGGACTATACTGGCTATCCATCTTGATTGAAAAATATCTGGTCCTCTTCAATCTTGATTGAAGCCAATGTCTGCATCTTCTGGGCCAGGAAAAAGCTCTCCAAAAAAACGTTGTCATTCTATAAATTAAAATTACTTAAACTATCAGAGCTTCTCCTAGGACGAACTACCCCGCCATAAATGTCTGTACTTTGGAATACAATTTTTTTTTACCTTCTGATTGGCTGAAATAACTGTCCATCATATTTCAGCCAATCAGAATGGGTTTCTGATGTTACCCTGCTCAATTTTAAATATAATTGGACCAATCTAAACAACCTGATTTTATTATGTTTTTTAAAATGTAATGTTAAGTGTTTTTTTACTTAGGGTGCCACGGGGGTCCTTAAAGACCCCCGTCACACTGTGGATAAACTTTGTGCCATGAGGGACCCCCATGGTGGAGGTTAACATTTAGGTGCCACTTAGGACATTGGATTCATATTTCAGGTGCCATGGGGGTCTCAATGGAACCCCATGGTTATGTAGATCAGGGATCAGGTGTGATCGGGGGAATGGGGATCGGTCTTAGCATGATAGAGGGACTTTGCGTGTGACCTTTACGGGTGCTTTTAGTACTAATAATAATTTTAACAAAAATCAGTGATATTACGAGTAATGTGTAATTTTGAGTCATTTGGAATTGGTTAGCTATTTTGTGTAAAAGCAACTTGTAATATTTCTGATGTGTGAAAATCAATGGGGAAGTGGCTGTAATATATAGCGAGTGTGGTTTATTCGTAGGCATTGTGAGTAGCTCTCTCGTAATCATGTTGAGAGAGATGTATAGAATATCTAGGGAAAGTTACTGAGGACTTTTTAGTGGTGTAACTTTACTTGTCCACAACCTCTGAAGCAAGTGTGTTGGAAGCTAGGATAGATAGGCCCTCATTCAATTGCAATTTGGCCAATTGAATAAGGCTCTAAATAAGCACATAGCATATTTTTTTTAAAGAAGTTTTTAGTTAGTGAAAACCTTGCTTTTGGAAAGATACTTACTAACTAAAAACTTCTTTAAAAAATATATGCTATGTGCATATTTAGAGCCTTATTCAATTGGCCAAATCACAATTGAATGAGGGCCATAGTGTGTAATTTATATGGAGTATAATACACTCTATGTAATACTTGTAAATTAGTTTCAATAAATATATAGTTCATGTAACAGTATGATAAGGCTTGCAACATTTTGGGACAATCTTTTAGATTCTATCTGTGCCTGCAGATCCAATTCTCATGCCATTTTTAGTGGGTGTAGAGGGCCCTTTTATGAAAATTGATAACACTATAAATTAAAGACAAGCAACCCTACCTTTCTGGATTCCTATTGCATTCCCTTACAAATTCAGTTGAAAAAATGTTTTGTTATTTCTTAAAGAATTTTGTAACAAAATGATGTATTTGGCTACATCTAAAAAATTCAGAATTTTGGAATATCATATAATGGTGCCATTAAATCAAAATTCAACTATATGACTGAAGCTGCAGGGAATTGATAGAATTGATCCCTGACCTGTTAGACATACAAATTTTACATTTTTGCCATAATTTATATGAATATTTAGTATACAAAAAAAATAAAAAGCAAACAAAATAGAGGCGCTCAATCAAAGAATAAACAAACCTTGATAGGTTAGTTCTATTGACATAATAATCCACTTCTTTTAGCTCACGTGTGCCTTTCAGAGGGAGAAATATCCTGTAATATATCTGTTTGGTCTCTCCCAATAGAGTGATCCAGCCCCAAAATACCAGGCAATTGTACCCTGAACAGGAGAAACAGCAGACCCCTTTTGGTTTTTTGTTTATTCAAATGACCCTGAGGGGTAAGTCTCGCTAAGGGGGATAGGGGACTCAAGATGTGGACTCCTTGCTCACTGTGCCTTATGGAGTTATCAGCTACACCTCACTCATGAAGCCCAATAAAGGCCAAAATGTACGTCTGGGGTTTGCTGTTTCTCCTGTAGGATTTCTCCGGTAGGATTGCCTGGTATTTCTGGGCTGGATCACTTTATTGGGTGAGATCAGACTGATATACCACATGATATTTCTTCCTGTGAAAGACACAAGTGGCTAAAAGAGGTTGCTCTCAGAGTGGGTTGTCATGTCCATAGAACTAGCTTATTAAGGTTAGTTTGTTCTCTGATTAGTCGCCACTAACTTTTTTTTTTTGAATATTTAGTATAGCGATCTAATCCTTCCCATTCCTTTTTTGTGAGTTTATCTAGCCATAATACATTTTCTAATGATATTTAGGATTTATATTTTGCTCAATGTCTACCCAGGTAGGTTTATCGTCTTTAATATGCCATAACGTTATTTGACTAATTTGTGCTGCTTCATAATATTTTAGCAGATTTGGTACTGATGAATCTCTTTAAGCCTGGAGTTGAAAGATGGTTGTTGTTCAGTCATTCAGTCTAGTCTAACTCTCTGTGACCCTATGTACAGTTTGTGTCTGGGCGTGCCAATACAAAAGGTTTTCATGGCAAAGATACTGCCAGTTCCTTCTCTGGTGAACTAAGATTTGTCTCACCTCTCTGCTATGACCTACCCATTTTGGGCGATCCTACATGATATAACTCACAACATCATTGAGGTTCACAAGCTGCTTCACTACAACAAGGTAGCAATCCAGATGGAGGTTGAAAGATTTTTTTTCTATTAATTCTTGTTTTATTTTGACCCCAAATAAATTTAAAAAATATTATTTATAGATATTCTTTATCTGATTTAATGGTGCTGACTGGCAAAGTTCTGAAGAGATATAAAATATGAGGTAGTGAGGCCACTTTTTTATTTTATTATCTATTTAGGACAAACAAACAAAGAGGAAGAATTGTCAAGTTAAATGAAATTAAATAAGGTGTGCAAAACATATTTCTTAACTTAACTAAGAAATAATTACTATTGGTTACTTAGTTGAAAGATTATAGTTAAAAGAGAGCAGGAAGATAAAAGAAGGAGAACATTTATTAGGAGGATAGGAACACAACAAGTGTCTAACAGTGCCAGGGTATCTATCTATCTATTGAAGGGGACAGTGGCGGAGCTAGTGCATGAGAGGCCCCGTTGAAAAAAGAAAATGTGGGCCCCCTCAAAAGACAAAAGGGAGGGAGAGGGGGAAGAGACACAAGGGAGGGATGGGGGGAGACAAAGGGGAGGGGGGAAGAGAAAAATCAAATATTATCCGGTCATTTGTGACAGGCAATTGACTAGTATAAATATATATATTAATCTACATATATAGAAACACACACACGCTTATAAATATACAGTAGACTCTCAGTTATCCAGCACCCATGGGGATTGGTAGATGCCAGATAAATGTAGTCTCTGGTTGCTTGAGAGTTACTATTAAAAGAGGCCTAGATTAGCTGCACATAGGGTGGTCAATCACATAGTCTGTGAGGCCTGTTCTAGCAACAGCAGCTTTTACTCCTTACTTACACATAGGTACGTTTGGCTGGAGGGTGCGGTGCTGACCCCGGGGAATGTAACCCCAACACTGCGCTGGCTCAGTCACTCATGCTTCCAGGTAAAACTGAATTGAGAAACATACAGTGGATGCAATCTAGGTGCCTGTAAGCATTTTGTGGCATGACAACCTGGCTCTTGGCATTTGTTGAGTCCTGTACATTTTTTATTTTATTTAAAGTACAGTATTCATTTTTTTTCTGGTTGCTTGAATATTCTGGTTGCTTAAGTTCTGTTTGATTGAGAGTCTACTATATATATATATATATATATATATATATATATACACACAGTGGATATAAAAAGTCTACACACCCCTGTTAAAATGTCAGGTTTCTGTGCTGTAAAAAATGAGACAAAGATAAATAATTTCAGAACTTTTCCCACCTTTAATGTGACCTATAAACTGTACAACTCAATTGAAAAACAAACTGAAATCTTTTAGGTAGAGGGAAGAAAAAATATAAAAATAAAATAATATGGTTGCATAAGTATGCACACCCTTAAACTAATACTTTGTTGAAGCACCTTTTTATTTTATTACATCACTCAGTCTTTTTGGGTATCAGCATGGCACATTTTGACTTGGCAAGATTTGCCCACTCTTCTTTGCAAAAGCACTCCAAATCTGTCAGATTGCGAGGGCATCTCCTGTGCACAACCCTCTTCAGATCACCCCACAGATTTTCAATCGGATTCAGGTCTGGGCTCTGGTTGGGCCATTCCAAAACTTGAATCTTCTTCTGGTGAAGCCAATCCTTTGTTGATTTGGATGTATGCTTTAGGTTGTTGTCATGCTGAAAGATGAAGTTCCTCTTCATGTTCAGCTTTCTAGCAGAAGCCTGAAGGTTTTGTGCCAATATTGACTGGTATTTGGAACTGTTCATAATTCCCTCTATCTTAACTAAGGCCCCAGTTCCAGCTGAAGAAAAACAGCCCCAAAGCATGATGCTGCCACCACCATGCTTCACTGTGGGTATGGTGTTCTTTTGGTGATGTGCAGTGTTGTTTTTGTGCCAAACATATCTTTTGGAATTATGGCCAAAAAGTTCAACCTTGGTTTCATCAGACCATAACACTTTTTCCCACATGCTTTTGGGAGACTTCAGATGTGTTTTTGCAAAATGTAGCCTGGCTTGGATGTTTTTCTTCGTAAGATAAGGCTTTCATCTTGTCACTCTACCCCTTAGCCCAGACATATGAAGAATACAGTAGATTGTTGTCACATGTACCACACAGCCAGTACTTGCCAGATATTCCTGCAGCTCCTTTAGTGTTGCTGTAGGCCTCTTCATAGCCCCCCAGACCAGTTTTCTTCTCGTCTTTTCATCAATTTTGGAGGGAGCTCCAGTTCTTGCCATATTTTATCCACTTGATGATGACTGTCTTCACTGTGTTCCATGGTATATCTAATGCCTTGGAAATTCTTTTGTACCCTTCTCCTGACTGATACCTTTTAACAAAGAGATCCCTCTGGTCCTTTGGAAGCTCTCTGTGGACCATGGCTTTTGCTGTGGGATGCGACTAAGAAAATTTCAGGAAAGACAAACTAGAGCAGCTGAACTTTATTTGGGGATAATCAGAGGCACATTAAATGATGGCAGGCGTATGCTGACTCTTATTTAACAAGATTTGGAATGTGATTGCTTAATTCTAAACACAGCTACATCCGCAGTTATAAGAGGGTGTGCAGACTTATGCAACCACATTATTTTTATTTTTGTTTTTGTTTTTCTTCCCTCCACCTAAAAGATTTCAGTTTGTTTTTCAATTGAGTTGTACAGTTTATAAGTCACATTAAAGGTGTAAAAAGTTCTGAAATTATTTATCTTTGTCGCATTTTTTTACAGCACAGAAACCTGAAATTTTAACAGGGGTGTGTAGACTTTTTATATCCACTATATATATATATATATATATATATATATATATATATATATATATATATATATATATACAGTATCTCACAAAAGTGAGTACACCCCTCACATTTTTGTAAATATTTTATTATATCTTTTCACTCTGCTACAATGTAAAGTAGTAAGTGTACAGCCTGTATAACAGTGTAAAGTTGCTGTCCCCTGAAAATAACTCAACACACAGCATTAATGTCTAAACTGTTGGCAACAAAAGTGAGTACAACCCCAAAGTGGAAATGTCTAAATTGGGCCCAATTAGCCATTTTCCCTCCCGGGTGTCATGTGACTTAGTTTTACAAGGTCTCGGGTGTGAATTGGGAGCAGGTGTGTCAAATTATTATCGCTCTCACACCCTCTCATACTGGTCACTGTAAGTTCAACATGGCACCTCATGGCAAATAACTCTCTTAGGATCCGAAAAAAAGAATTGTTCCTCTACATAAAGATGGCCTAAGCTATAAGAAGATTGACAAGATCTTGAAACTGAGCTGCAGCACGGTGGGCAAGACCATACAGGGGTTTCACAGGACAGGTTCCACTTAGATCAGGCCTTGCCATGGTAGACCAAAGAAGTTGAGTGCACATGCTCATCGTCATATCCAGAGGTTGTCTTTGGGAAATATACGTAGGAGTCCTGCCAGCATTGCTGCAGAGGTTGAAGGGGTGGAGGGTCAGCCTGTCAGTGCTCAGACCATACGCCACACACTGCATCAATTTGGTCTGCATGGCTGTCATCCCAGAAGGAAGCTTCTTCTAAAGATGATGCACACGAAAGCCTGCAAACAGTTTGTTTAAGACAAGCAGACTAAGGACATGGATTACTGGAACCATGTCCTGTGGTTCAATGAGACCAAGATAAACTTGTTTGGTTCAGATGGTGTCAATAGTGTGTGGCGGCAACCAGGTGAGGAGTACAAAGACAAGTGTGACTTGCCTAAAGTCAAGCATGGTGGTGGGAGTGTCATGGTCTGGGCCTGCATGAGTGCTGTCGGCACTGGGGAGCTACAGTTCATGGAGGGAAACATGCCAACTTGTACTGTGACATACTGAAGCAGAGCATGATCTCCTCCCTTCAGAGACTGGACCATGGGGCAGTATTCCAACATGATAATGACCCGAAACACACCTCCAAGACGACCACTGCCTACCTAAAGAAGCTGAGGGTAAAGGTCATGGACTGGCCAAGCATGTCTCCAGACCTAAACCCTATTGAGCATCTGTTGGGCATCCTCAAATGGAAGGTGGGGGAGTGCAAGGCCTCTAACATCTACCAGCTCTGTGATGTCATCATGGAGGAGTGGAAGAGGACTCCAGTGGCAACCTGTGAAGCTCTGATGAACTGCCCACACAAAATATTGACACTTTGGGCCCAATTTGGACATCTCCACATAAGGGTGTACTCAATTTTGATGCCAACGGTTTAGACATTAATGGCTGTGTGTTGAGTTATTGTGACGGGACAGCAAATTTACACTGTTATACAGGCTGTACACATACTACTTTACATTGTATCAGAGTGTCATTTCTTCAGTGTTGTCACATGAAAAGATATAATACAATTGTTACATAAATGTGAGGGCCCTCCAGATTCACCAGCTCTACCACTGTTATAAGTAATATTATTCCAGGAATACTGCACTGCTCCTTCTCCAGGAAATGTAAATTCAGACAGCACATTCTACACATTCACTGTTACAGCACTGATGGAGTTAGCCCCTCAACAAGTACCTAGGAGTCATGTTGTGGACCCCAGGCTCTCGTCTCTACAGTATATATCAGTGGGATGTGTCATTATCCTCATAAGAAGATTTTTCTGTGAAAACTTTTATAATTGTCCCAATGCAAACAGGAAACATATCTGCTGTTCTGCTGAGGGATAACTTGCAGACATTCCCCATGTTTAATTTGCAGGTCTTTGTTTCATCAAAAACAACCGTGTATGAGATAATTTTTTTAAACTAATTTCACATGTAATTTTCAATACCCCTATCTCCTTTGCTCTTCCCTCACAGAACCCATCCCCCTGTACTTTGGTACTCAGGGGGCAGGGTCTGGTTGGGCTGGAGTGGGGGTTCCCATGGGGCTCCTACACTATAGAAAAAAAATGCAAAAAATGTTGTTGTTTTTTAAATTACACATCACCACTCTCTTCCAGAGAAAGGCCCAGGTGCACTGCACCACCTGCACCACTGGTAGATCTGCCCCTGATAGCAGGCATATGTTCAAAAGTAGCCATGTTTAAAATGGTATTGGATTATAGTGAAACCTTTGTGGGTATATTTGCATGTTCCTTCCCCGGTTCCCAGAATGCAGTGCAATAACTGTATTTCTCAGAATTCTGAGCAGGAAATACAATTAGTTTTACTTATTTTTGACTTTCACATATGAACACAAATGTACCATTTATTTACTGTATATATATATATATATATATATATATATATATACACAGTACACTGTTCTGTGGAGTCAACCCTCCTCCTCCCTCCTCCCTCCTCAACCTCCCTACTCAACCCTACTTCTCTACCCCCCTCCTCATATATACAGTATTTGCTTCCTGTATTTTAGCCAGCTCTCAATCAATGTTCAAATATTTACAGCAAATCCTGTATCCCTCCCATGTGTCATTATATAAAAAGTATTTACAAAGTCCAAAAAGACTACATATACTGAGTTGTCTTTGTCCAAGCTCCTGCTTACCTCCTCATAGAAACAAATTAAATGTGTTTTACATGATCAATCCCTGATACATCTGTGTTGACCCCTACCTATTATCTTGTTCATATGGATGTGTTTCTGTATGCTATCCTTATTAACTCTAACTAACTCTTTGCTCTTGCTCTCTTTTTCAATAAATGTATCACATCTGCTTTTCTCCAGTCTTCTGGTACATAGCCTGTGAAGAGTGAGCGAAAATTAGATAAAATTGTTATTACACAACATAATTCCCTCTGTACCTTTGTATGTATTCCATCAGGGCCTGGTGCTTTATTGACATTTATTTTTTCTAGCCTTTTTAGATTTCTTCCTTTGTTAATCAATTACTTAGTGAAGATGCTGGCGGCTGCTTACTGCTTAAACACGTGTTAGTAAAGCTTTAAATGTTGTCCATTTATTTTCAGTATTCTTACCTGGCAGGTCTTCATCCTAGTTAAATAGCCCTATTAAATTTGAAGCCTGTGCTGGCATTGGGTTACAGGCTTGAGACACAAACCCGTAAACCATTTGTTGCACGTTGGATGTGCGGCCGTGAACATGATCAGTTAGTCAAACCCGTAGTTACGGGTTTAGATGGAGCCAATGGCAACAGAGATCGTCATCATTACGTCACTGAAAAATGGAGGTTAGATTTCAAAGCCTTACAGGTTTCAATTACAAGTTTCGATTGGACCCACATTCCAGAAGTATTGCAATATTGATACATCCGTAAATATGATATTCAAGTTCATGCGAGTTCCCTTATATGTATTAACACATCGATTGCCGGGATTGATATATCACGGAAGTTAAACTGAAAATAAAGTATTTTATATTGCAAATTTGTGAGCTTGAGAATGTGCTATTAATTTTAATACCTAACATCACTTTCCCTTTACCTAGAAGTACATTTGGGTGTGTATATTTGCATTTACAGTGCTACGGATACAACTTTAACCCACTAGCGGGTCCTCTCTAGTAGAAAGGGGGTAGAGAGAGAGAGGGAGGAGAGAGAGGAAGAAAGAAAGGAAGAAGGAGAGAAAGAAGGCAGAGATAGAGTGGTAGAGAGAGTGAGAATGGGGAGAGAGAGGGAGAAAGAGAGAAGAAAGAGAGAGAGAAGGGACGCGGGAGAGAGAGAAGGGAGGGAGAGAAGGGTGGGGAGAGAGAAGGGGAGGGAGAGTGAGAGAGAGAAGAGAGGAAAGAAAGGGAGAAAAATGGGAGGAAAAGAGAGGGAGAGCGAGAGAGAAGGAAAGGGGAGAGAGAAGGTAGGGGTAGAGAGAAGGGAGGAATTTAGAGAGAGGGGGGAGAGACAGAGAGGGAGGTGAAGAGAAAGAGAGGGGAGAGAGACATAAAAAGAGAGAGGGAGGGTGGGGAGAGAGGGAGAGAAAAAGAGGGAAAGAGGGAGAGCGTAAATAGGTAAATATGGAGATAGAAAGGGAAAGAGATAGGGAGAGAGATTGGGAGAGATAGAGGGAGAGAGAGAGAGAGAGATAGGGGGAGGGTAAGGGAGAGAGACATGGAGAGAGAGTGAGATAAAGAGAGGAGAGAGAGAGGGGAGATGGGAGCGATAGAAAGGGGGAGAGAGAAATAGGGAGGGGGAGAGAGAGGGAGGGAGTGAGAGATAGAGAGGGAGAGAAAGAAACGGAGAGGGAGACCGGTAAAGAGGGAGAGAAATAAAGGGGGGAGACAGAGAGAGAGGGAAAGAGGGAGAGAGAGGGAGGGAGGGAGAAAGAGAGAGAGGAGAGAGAGAGATGGGAGGGGGGTGAGAGGGGAAATAATGAGAGCACTAAAAAAGGAGAGAAAGAAGAGAGACATAGAGATAAAATTGTAGATAGAGACACGGTAGGGTAGTGAGAGAGAGAAGGGAGAGACAAAGATAGATGGAGAGTGAGAGAAGGGAGAGAGGGAAAGAAGAGAAAGGGTGAGGTGAGTGAGAGAGAGGTAAGGGAGGGGAAGAGAGAGATAAGGAGGAGAGGGAGAGGAGAGAGAGAGAAGGGGAACAGAGAAGGGAGGTGTAGAGAGAAGGGAAGAGGAGAGAGAAAGGAGAGAGAGAAGGCGAGAGAAGGGGGAGTGAGAGAGAGACAGGGGAGTATAAGAAAGAAAAGGGTATATATATATATATATATATATATATATATATATATATATATTTATATATATAGTACATTTGTGTTCACATTTGAATGTCTAAAACAAGTTAAAAAACTTGATTCATGTCCAGAGTTCTGAGAATTACAGTTAATACACTGCATTCTGGGAACCTTGGCAGGGACATGCAAATGTGTCCACAAAGACTTCGCTCTTGCAATCCATAACCATAATAAATATGGCTTCCCTTAAGTATTATATATAGTGGTACCTTGGGTTACAACGCCCTCTGGTTACACTGTTCTCGGGTTACACTGCTTCTCCACTGCACTGTTCTGCCTTGCTTTACAATGCTACCTGTACACGTGACTGTGTGATCAAATCCAAAAGAAGGAAGCAAGCTGTAAACTCTGTAATTGCGATCACACAATCTAAATTCGGAATAAGGAAGCAATCTGTAAACACTGATCGCGATTGCATTATAGTCTGTGCCTGCAAGTGCCTCCAAGAGCCCAATTTGCCTGTACCTGTAGGGGCAAAATTGATCTGTGCCCAGCCTGTGCCTATGGCCTATGACCCACAACCCAGTGTCATGACTCATTTGGAGGCTCCCCTAAACCACTGTTATCTGGGACTCTATAACATCTGATTGCTAATATCAAAAGCTATCAAGATGGACATGGGATATGGTTTAGGGACAGTGACATGTGTCATTATTACTTTTACGTATAATGTATAATGTTTAAAAAATGTTTGTTGTAAGCCATGTTGAATACACTGAGTGTTATCATAGGTGTTAACCTATCCCAATAACACATATAAGCAAATAACTATTCTAAAACCAGATACAGCAACATGCCAAGCATCTGGCCTTTGACTTGGAGATTGGAATACCCTCTATCCCCTTGTAGGACTCAGAATGAACACAGATCTGGACCTAGCCAAATAACCCCAGCTCTTGGACAGTCTGCCTCTAAACTAAGCCATGATGGATACACTGACCTCCGTCCTAAGTGTTAACCTCCCCAATAGCACAAATAAGCAAATAACTATTGTAAAACCAGATACAGCAACTTGCAACTGGAGGTTGAAATGCTCTCTAGCGCCCCCCCCCCCCCCCCCCCCCCCCCCCAACCCTCGCAGGCCTCAGGATGAACACAGGTTTGGAATATTGATGACCTAGCCATATGTGGCTGGTGACAGGATGACAAGGTCACACAAATAATGCAAACCTCCTCTAATAGGGAGGAGAAAGTTGTGAGTGATTTGTTTCTGTGTTTGAAATACCTGTGCTAATAATAAAAATGGCCAGTCTTCTATGCACTAAGAAATGGTGTGATGTGATTTCTCTTGTCGCTCCACAACTGATGTCCTTATTTCATGGGTGCTGCAATGAAAGAAAGTCACAACCTGCAGATTGTTACTTTAAGCTACAGTAGGAGAATTAGGGGTGTACTGAGCCCCTTAAATCTGGGTTGTGACACCCAGCCTGTGCCTATAAGTTCCAAGCAATAACCTGTGTCCTCCTTCTCCTCCTCTACATCCCCACCATCCTATTGGGCAATCAAATCCTCTCAGTACAGGCACAGTGAAGTACAATTCGAAGTTATTTTATGTAATTATTGTTGTTTATTAATTTATGTTTAGTTTTAAGGGTTTGTATCCAAAAACAAGACCATCATTTCAAACTAAAATGTTAAAAGTCTGGGGTCCAGAAAAGATTACTTGCATTTACATTGATTCCTATGGGAAATGCTACCTCCGGGTTACACAGTTTTCGGGTTATACCGTCCCATGCGGAACAGATTAACTGTGTAACCCGAGGTACCACTGTGTATATATATATATATACAACTTTTATGACTTTTTACCTATTTTGTTACATTACTGCCTTAAGTTCAGTGTTTTGTTCATCTGAATTTTATATGATGGATCAGAATACAATAGTCTAAGTTGGTGAAGGGAAATGAGAAAAATATATACATAAAACAATTTTTTAGAAATAGAAAACAGAAAATTGGCATGTGCGTATGTATTCACCCGCTTTGTTATGAAGCACATAAAAAGCTCTGGTGCAATCAATTACCTTTAGAAGTCACAACATTAGTGAAATGATGCCCACCTGTATGCAATCTAAGTGTCACATGATCTGTCATTACATATACACACCTTTTTTGAAAGGCCCCAGAGGCTGCAACACCCAAGCAAGAGGCACCACTAACCAAATACTGCCATGAAGATCAAGGAACACTCCAAAAAAACAAGGGACAATGTTGTTGAGAAGTACAAGTCAGGGTTAGGTTATAAAAAATGATCTGAATTTTTAATTATCCACAGGAGCACCATCAAATCTATCATAACCAAATGGAAAGAACATGGCACAACAGCAAACCTGCCAAGAGACGGCCACCCACCAAAGCTCACAGAGACTTAAGGTAACCCTGGAGGAGCTGCAGAGTTCCACAGCAGAGACTGGAGTATCTGTACATAGGACGACAATAGAAAGCCATTACTTTCAGCAAAAAAACAAAAAGGCACTTTTCGAGTTTGCGAAAAGGCCTGTGGGAGACTCCCAAAATGTATGGAGGAAGGTGCTCTGGTCTGATGAGTCTAAAATTAAACTTTTCGGCTATGGAAGAAAACGCTATGTCTGGCGCAAACCCAACACATCACTTCACCCAAAGAACACCATCCCCACAGTGAAACATGGTGGTGGCAGCATCATGCTGTGGGGATGTTTTTCAGTAGCTGGGACTGGGAAACTGGTCAGAGTTGAGGGAAAGATGGATGGTGCTAAATACAGGGATATTCTTGAGCAAAACTCTGTGCGTGATATGAGGCTAGGATGGAGGTTCACCTTCCAGCAGGACAATGACCTCAAACACACTGCTAAAGCAACACTTGAGTGTTGAGTGTTTAAAGGGAAACATGTAAATGTGTTGGAATGGCCTAGTCAAAGCTCAGACCTCAATCCAATAGAAAATCTGTAGTCAGACTTAAAGATTTCTGTTCACAAGCGCAAACCATCGAACTTGAAGGAGCTGGAGCAGTTTTGCAAGGAGGAGTGGGAAAAAATACCTGTGGTAAGATGTGGTAAGCTCATAGAAACTTATCCAAAGTGACTTGGAGCCAAAAGGTGGCTCTACAAAGTATTGACTTTAGGGGGTGAATAGTTATGCACATTGACTTTTTCTGTTATTTTTTCCTATTTGTTGTTTGCTTCACAATAAAAAAAACATCTTCAAAGTTGTGGGCATGTTCTGTAAATTAAATGATGTAAATCCTCAAACCTTCCATGTTAATTCCAGGCAACAAAACACGAAAAATGCCAAGGGGAGTTGAATACTTTTGCAAGGTACTATATGTTCATCTTCCGGTGCCATATTGTTATGTCTCTGGTTGTGCTTATCTGTAAGGATACTGGAGTGGGTTGCTCGTTCCTTATTCAGTGGACCACAATTTGTCTGACCTCTCTTTTATGACCTGCCCATTCTGGGTGATACTACATGATATAGCTCACAGCTTCACCAAGATACACAAGCCCCTTCACCACAACAATGTAGCGATCCAGAAGGGGCAGGTTTAGATACCAAACCAAACATTTAATGTATGTTCTTACCTTACATGAAGTGGTGACTTTTTTTTTATCTGGCACCATTGTGCCATGGCACGTTCACTTTTTCTTTTTATTGTACTGTATTTGCTTATACTGAAAAACCTTACCTAAAAAATATTTTGTTTGTGGTTTCTGGCACAGTACCTTAAATATGTTATGAAGACTGACTTCAAAGAGTGCGCATAGGCCTAAATAAAGAGGACTAGAGGCACAAATGTACATTTTAAGCCTAGGTTGCATGTCACTACCCAGAATCCTTAGGGGCAGTGGGAGCACAGCTCACTTAGGAATATAGGTTGGGGTTTTCCCTATTGGGGTCCACTGGAGAAGAATCTGGCAATCCATTCCAGTATCTTTGCCAAGAAAACCTTTAAGGATAAGTAGGGCCAGGACATTAGATCTATCCTGTTTTATGTGCGCATTTGTTGTAGCGTGCCAACGACGACTAGGAACGCGGCTGCAATGTGGAAACTAGGGAGTACACCCTAACTCCCTAAACTTCACTTACTAACCCTAACCCCCAAAAACCTCACTTCCTAACCCTGACCACTAAACCTTACTACCTAACCCTCTACCCTAAACCTTACTTCCTAACCCTAACCCCCTAAATCTCACTTCCTAACCATAACCCCCTAAACCTCACTTTCTTACCCTACCCCCTAAACCTCACTTCCTAACCCTAACCCAAAACCCCTAGCCACTTACTGGACTGAACAACTTAACA
Organism: Discoglossus pictus; assembly: GCA_027410445.1. NCBI lineage: Eukaryota > Metazoa > Chordata > Amphibia > Anura > Alytidae > Discoglossus > Discoglossus pictus. Next base: position 60,859,791 of record CM050166.1, read on the forward strand.
ACAAATTCCTATAAATACATACAATAAATAGTACATCTGTGTTCACATTTGAGTGTCTAAAGCAAGTAAAAAAAACCTGCTTCCAGCTCAGAATTCCGAGAAAAACAGTTATTACACTGCATTCTGGGAAGCTGAGCTGGGACATGCGAATATGCCCACAAATATAAACATATAAATACAAAAAATAAATACATATAAACATGATCTGATTGCCATGGGGTTGATCCAAAAATGTATAATGAATGCTTTAGTATTTAATCATTCTGAGAGTTTATATAAATCATTAGTGGCTTAGTTAGATATATTTTATGATTTGTTAGAAATTAATGTAGTGTTTATTTTTTATTTTATTTGGTAGCAGTGTTTTTTTTTTTTTAAATGATATAAAATGTAGATTGCCGTCTGGGCTGATCAGACAATTTTTAGACTGTTACAAGGGTGTGAGTTCTTTAGAAGCGTTACAAGGGCCCCGTTAGGCCTATCCTCCTTTATCTCCCTTGCAGGACCTGATCAGTGTATAACTCTGCTTTTCTCTCCCCCTCCCTGCTGCTTCCTGATCTGATAGGCTAGAGCTGTTCTAGGAAGGTCATGTGACTGCAGTTTGCCAGGGAGGTCATGTGACACTGCAGCGTTCCATGGAGGTCATGTGACAGGGCAGTGTAACTTAATCTGCTTTGAGTATATGAGATCACTAAGCAACAAGCAGCAGAGAAGTGATCACCCGCTTCATCACTAGACCTGCAGGGATCACAGAGACTCCCGAACAAGGTGCCACAGGGAGCATGTAGGGGAGGGGGAGGCACCAATAAAAAAAAGGTTGGGTCACCTATAAGGGTAATCAGATAATGTTTTACCTAAATAGTAAAACCCTCAACCTCAACTAATCATATATATATATATATATATATATATATATATATATATATATATATATATATATATATATATATATATATATATATATATATATATACACAAGCTTAGCCCATGTACACATAAGCAGGCAGCCAGGAGGCTAATTACCAGCCTAAATAGACCACCTTAACTAGAAAAACTATAGATCTGAGTCCATCATACCTGCTATATTCCCATATAACATACATACATACATAACTAAATGTTACACTCTATAGCACTGCCTCCTTAAAGGCATATCTAAATTTGATGGATTATGAATGAGTCTGATAGAGCAGAATCAGTAGTGTATGGAAACATTTTTTGCATGAAAAAATACTAAAATAAACAACTCACCCTAATGTTTGCTACATCTCTTGCATTTGCAAGCAACAGCTTTTGAGAGTTAACATCCCTTAAATTTCCTGCTAAAATCAGCATAAAATTCAAAATTAGTTTTTGCCAATCAAAGGCAGCTAATACATTGTATCATTCAGCCATACCAGTTTGTGCTGGAAGGAATTATGGGGATGTGTAGTCCCCTGCACAAGGAAGCAGGAGGAGCCAGACACTGCTGTGTAGATTTATGTGTTGTGCTGCATCCTCCTTAACATTTATAACTCTTCAAAGTGTGTGACCTATTCATGCAAATGTTATTAGCCTGCATCTTGGGCTCAGATTTTACACTAAAATCAATAATATCAGAGGTTCATATACTACCAATTACATTTCTAATGTACCAGTTTGTTATAAGATGGTCCGCTAATTGTGCTCTCTCTCTTCATAGAAATCATGCACGTTTTAAATCCTTATTAAGTCTATTAGGACCTATAGACCATGAGTGACTGAGCCAGGGCAGTGTTGGCGTTACATTCCCCGGGGTCAGCACCGCACCCTCCAGCCAAACGTACCTGTGTGTAAGTGAGGAGTGAATGCGCTGCTGCTAGAACAGCCCTCACCGACAAATATACTTGGCAGAGCATCCTATGTGCAGCTAATCGAGGCCTCTTTTAATAGTGACTCTCAAGCAACCAGAAACTACATTTATCCGGCATCTAACAATCCCTGTAAGTGCCGGATAACCGAGAGTCTACTCTATATTGTTTTAAATGCCCTCTGTCATTATATCAGATTGGATTTGTATCTTTGGAAACCCACCAGAACCCCTTAAAAAAAAAACTGGGGTTGATAACTTGAGGTCATTCATAAAGTACTGGATGATGTAGCTTTCCTTCTTTAGTATAAAATAAAAATAAAAACTTTTGGATTAATCGGAAAACATTAGATGTAGATTATAGTCATTTTTAGCAACGTTACAAATTCCTCCAATTCTTTTTCATTACCTTCTCACAATCACATATAATAGTTGTGGTACTGCGAGTTGTCATGCAATGCTGGCCTTGCAATGAGCGCCAAAGGTGCTCGTTGCAGGGCTCACGATGAGCGCCAAAGGTGCTCATCAAGAGGCCTGTAGGAATTAGGCTGCAATGAGCGCCGAAGGCACACATTGCAGTGCTTGCGATGAGCTCACCTAGGACTTTAATAGGACTTAGGACCAAAGCCCGTGAATGCAACTGCGGCCCTCGCAAGCCAAGGCCCGCATTTGCGGGGCTGCACTAAATTACGAAGAACAGCAAAAAACCAAAAGTATGCCTCAAGATAATTTACACACTCACACACAGCACAGGGAGAGAGCCAGGGAGCCTGTGAGTGAGATTGCAAGTTAATTTGAGGCATATTTGGTGTTTATTTCACAATTGAAAACCGCCTAAGCGAGAAAAAAAACGTAACAGGATGAAAACGAGGTTAAAGGCAGGAAAAAAGAGCCCAAAGCCAGTAACACTTAACCCAAGCCAGAAACACTCATCGCGAGGCCCCTAAACTACACGGGGGTGGAGGCTTGCCATGAGCGCCGAAGGTGATCGTTGCAAAGCATGAAAGTTGTGGCTTGCCAAAAATGGCAAAGAGCCGGCTTACAAAGTACATGGGGGAGAGGCTTGCGATGAGCGACGAAGGTGCTCAGAGGAGCCATAGCCTCGCATTGTGTGTCAAACAGCATTGCCTGGCTTAACATTTTATTGCCGTCATTTTTGACGGTCAAGTCCCTTGTACCTTAATATCCTCCACAAGTCCAATCCATAGTATCACGTGCATTCACCATATCAAAAACCTCTGCATCTCCCACATGCATAGGTACAGGCACTCCTAGGTGGGTGCGCATGTAGCACCCATTGCTGTCCCCCTTTTCTGCCTTAGACATCTTTTTAAACAAAAATACATTACTTTCAAGCACAAATCTTAATAATTTCAACACAAAGTCACTGTGCAAATGAAATGCCCTTTCTCTGGTGTGGAGAAAGTACTCCCAACTCCATCTCATCTGGTATTAAGCAGCATAACCTTTCAACATCCAAATATACAAATAATGAATTATCAGATAGAGTAAATCCATCTGTCTTAGCAGGTACTTGCATCTTTAATGTAGAAATGACCTTATGAATTTATCAACATTTTCACTAGATTTCTCCGTAGGGCCTCCAGTGCCTGTTATTTTGCGTCTACTGGGTGGTTTTTATGCATTTGTATTTTATAGAAAGTAGGCATAATTGGGTTTTCAGCAAGAATATATTATGGTTCTTGTTTTATTATTATATGCGTTTTCAAACCGTTCCTAACTATTACTTTCAGCTTATCCATCACACCATTTATTGAGTTAGATGACAGCCTCTCATACAGCTCACTATCCCCCAATTGTCTAACGTTCTCATTTTCATAGTACGTTTGATCTATAATTACTAATTTACCTCCTTAACTCTTTATGATTCCTAACATCTTTCAATGCCCTTTTGCACTTCTCGTTAAATTATCTGATGACTCTGTATAACTTATGTTCTCAATCTCTTTCTCACCAACTTTAAAAACAATTCTATTTCCGGCACCAAAGATAAAGCGGGAATATATTGTGAGCTCCTCTTCACACTAGAAGACTCTGGTTTTAATTGAACTATATCTTCTTCCTGAGTTTCCTGTCTCTCCTCTATATCCATATTTTCAACCTGCAACATTTCCAAAGCATTCAACGTCTGATAATCCTGCATCAAAACCTACATTAGAAACTTTTTTTCTCTATAATTAGGAAAGAGCTCAAGTAGTGGACCATATGATAAAATACCTGTGCATTAGAAATTCAATAGTGTATAATAATTTATATACTCCAGTAGATGGTGCTAAGTGAGTTTCTTTGAGTCTTAAAATGGTATGTTCATCCTAGGCTTCCATAGACAGGATTATTTAAAGATGGAGAAGACAGAATGATATTATGCTAAGAGGAAGCCGTTAAGTATTAAGAAGACAGTGGAATTAACACTTTGAGGCAGTGATGTGACATAACATTGTTATGTATGTATGTATGTATGTTATATGTGCATATGGCAGACATGATGGGCTCAGATAGTTTTTCATATTAGTTAGTATATTTAGGTAAAACCCTTAAGCTGATAATTGATAAAAATGTAATTGCATACATTTGCATGTCTCTTCTCTAATTTTTGAGCGCATGTATTTATCACTCTTTTTTTCTTTTTTTTATCTTTTTTTGTACAAATCATATTGTGTTAAAAATAACCATTTATTTCTAGCAATCTTTTACTCAAAGTCTATTAAATACATCTTTTTGTATGCAATATTACATTGAAAAATACTAGTATTTTTCATAGTGATTTAGGGTTAAGCACCGGAATTTGATGAGATCCTTGTGTTGGTTGTATGGGTACAATATAACATAACATTATTTTGTTGCTCTGCTTTTCTATATGGAACATCGTAAATATTACACTACATATATTATAAAGATAGAAAAGGTTATTATTATTATTATTATTATTATTAATAATAATCATATTCTGAGGCATGCCATCATATTCTGTAGCATGCCATCATATTCCGTAGCATGCCATCATATTCCGTAGCATGCCATCATATTCCATAGAGCTCTACAGGGGTTAAATACAAAGAAAATATAATGCTAAACACAAATGGAGGGCCCTGTCTTTGAGCTGAAAATCTTACATACACGGTGCATTTTCCCAAAGCACCATATACCACTGAAAACTCACAAATTTTAAAATTTAAGGTGAGAGGCAGAAATAGTTATTTAATTTATTTCATTAGACATTTTTGTCAGCGATTCATTGGGAGTCTCACACTCGCCTAGTGCAAGACTTCAGGAGTTATGTCAGACACTATTGAAAGTCCCAACTCTCACAGTATCTTGTCTTCAGGCTTGTCTCCTAGCAACCAGCTGCTGTGTTGGGTTCAGGTGGAGGGAGCCATCAATGGCTGACGATGATCTGGACCAGCTTCTGGACGAGGTGGAGAGTAAATACTGCAGCCCGGGAGCAGCAGCGGCCAGCAGGGTGGATGGAGCGGACAAGAAGAAGCCCAACAGGTGCCATAGGAAGGGGGATGTATGGAGGATGTATGGGGCCATAGCAATGCAAGAGTGCTGAGGCTGCTGTGTTTGTTGGAGGGTATGGGGTTCGTAATGAGGGATGGTGGGTGAATGTGTGATTGGAATCCGTATGTAGACTTTTCCTGTTTCGTTTTTGGCGCTGTGGTTGCTCGCCAAGACTTTGTTCAAATAATTAGGGATAGATTTACGGTTTAGGGTTAAGGTAGTGGCAGATGATAAGCTTTACATAATAAAGCTGTGCGTCACAACTTGACTATGTAACGTTTATTATTGGCCACTACCCTAACCCCTAAATTTAAGGGGTCACCCAAAGAACAAAAGTCTCAGCAAGCAACCGTAGCTCCACCTAGTGGCTGCTGTGTGCCACTGCTGGCAGGGATGAAACAGGAAGCTTTGTATATGCTTATATGTGCACTTTGTGTACTTCTGACATTTTCCAAATGCTTTCACAATCCTAAATAAATGATCTACTTCAAGACTACTATAAGACATGAAGCCAGGATATATTATTGGCAAGCTTTGCTTTCTATCTTTCCATCCTATCTTTACTAAGCTGTGTGATATTTGTTTAAATATTAAAAAGCAAATTACTTTGGTATCCTTTGTTCACAAAGTGTCCCAGTGGTATCTAGGAAACAGATGAAATTATAAAATGTGTCAGTTTAAATCTACATTGCAAGCTTTTAATGCCAGAAACCAGGCTATTTGCATTGAAAACTTTGCAATCCAGTCTCTACATTGAAATGTATTCAGGTGATTATAAGAGCAAACTTTTACAATAAAATAATGAAACAAAATTACTAAAAATAACATTAATAAAATGCATAATCAAGCTATAAATTCCAATTACAAAAAAAATAATAATTGGTATACAGGTTTAGAACATTCTTCACACTTTTTTAAAGTGTTTTTATTTAACAATCACATTTTATTCTTTTTGAGGGTTTATTTAACTTTTCATAATACACAGGACATACCTACTACATGTTTGTTACTGAAAATGTATTTTTAATTTGCAGATCAAAAAGCAAGGTAGTAGAGGCTTCAACAGAGGAAGACAATATTGATGATCTAATAGAAGATATACTTGATGTTGACTTTAAGGAAGATGGCAAGGTAAGTTTAAGCTGGAGTTTTTATTTTATTTTAGGGGGTTACACATGCTTTATGTTGTCATGCATCTTATTTAAAGATATTTCTTACATTGTTCTACTGCATTAGTATCCGTGAAAGTAATTTACATGCAAATTATAAAAACATTTTTAAGTAAACTCCCTGCTTTTTTTTTTTTTTTTTGCCTAGCTGTGACTAATTTGTGCTGTTAGGAGCTCTGACCTCAGTCCTTTTAGAAGAGCTCTAGTGATGTTAATCATCAACACTATGAGGGAGGCTATCGGATTGTATGAGGAGAATGGTGTGCAGGTGTCTTTTTTTTGGTTTGTACGCACACATGCACACATGTCACATTATTATGACCACGCCTACTTTTGACGGCAGTAGCCCGTAGCCAATGAAATAGGGTATGTGTCGTGAGCTGGCTTGGTGGGCATATAAGGTGACATGTAGGAAATCTGCAGACATATCAACCATTGCTGTCATGGGTAAGATGTGCAATTTATCTGACTTTGTAAAGTGGATGATCATTGGCTTTCGGCACAAGGGTGGCAGTATTTCTAAAACAGTGCAGTTTGGGAACTGTTCACGTGCTGCTGTAGTTGTGTTTGACTGGACAAATAGCACCATTGCGAATAGACAGCGCTGAAACTGCAGAGCACCACGTTGATGTCAGAGGTCAATGTCGACTGCAAATGTGTGAGGGCCAACTGAAACCGAAACAAAACAGGGGGCTACCAGACTTGTGTCTAAAACAGCACAGTGAACCCTGTTGTGTATGGGCCTCCGAAGCAAACGACTGGTCACTGCATCATCAGAAAAGACCATACTGAAATTGGATCTCTTCTGATTGGCAAAGGGTTGCCTTCTCTGATTTAAATTTTTCTACTCCATCGACTGAACAGATGTTGGTGTGTGAGGCGCGAAACCTCTGAGAACAAACACTCTGCAACCAGTGTTGGAAGAACACAAGCTGGTGGCAGCAGCATTATGGTGTGGGAAATGTTTTCTTGGCATTGTTTGAGTCCACTCATACCTCTTGCAGACCAAGTACACCCATACATGTTGACTGTCATCCCTGGAGCGGATGGTATCTTCCAGCAGTACAGTGCAACATGTCAAATGGCCAGCAACGTCCGGGAGTGGTTGGTGGAGCACAACGTTGACTTCCAAGTATTTCCCTGGCCTCCAAATTCCTCCCGGAACTGAGCGACATAGGGCATCTGTATTGCCACCTCGATCTCCATGTTTGCCGTATGGATCCTCCACCACGCACTCTTCTGCAGCTGTTGGATGCACTGCAGTCTGCATGGCTCCAGATACCCTTGCCAACCTCCCAGCTTACTACCACGCTATCTAGCGACTGTCTGTTCTGCACACAGAGTTTATTCAGGATATTAGCTTGTGGTCCTAATAATATGACTAGACTTGCAAGGGCTTTTTCAAACACTTATTATAGCTGTAGCAGCAATTAAACACGCAAAGCATGGGAAGGTATATAAATACATAAGAATTAATTGTGTAACTAACTGTAACAATACTAAGATTAAATTATTATACCAATCAATCAAACTGGTTGATTGACAGGTCAATAATAGAAACTTTTACACTCCTCTTTCCCTAACAGTAGGTGAAACCAAAAAAAAAAAACATAGAAATATAAATTAGCCCTTCATTAATTAAATGTTTCACTGCAATACTCAGAAATATTTTTTTCAAAACAATTTTACATTTCACTGCAAAAGTACCACCTTCACTTTTTTAGAACACATGCAAGAGTTTCCATGCTCCAGGGCTGATCCAGAATTGTTATGTTTGTGGCTCATGGTTGGCATACCCAAGTCTTGATCTGACAGATAACATGAACACACTACTTGTAGATTACAGATACATTTCTGTGCTTGGCGTCTGTGTATATTGGAGATCCATAGGTGGTACGTGCTCACAAGTGCTAAAGCTCACAATGGAAACACAAGTTTCAGATATCCTTTAAACAAATAACCATCTTGTTATCTTTATGCAATTTTTTTTTTTTTTTTTCATAGAGTTTCTAGTTAAATCTTGATAAGAGATCTAAAAAGTAAAGGCTTGTCATAATTTACTATACAGGTATGTACAAATGTGTTAATAATACATTCATTAGACCAGGGGCAGTTTGTAGATCTGTTATTTGCTGTGTTTTAAAATGACTTGCAATCTGGAAACTGCAATGTAAAATATTTGAATTATTGTAAAGGAGCTTCTCCTTCTGGATCGCTACCTAGTCGTGGTGAAGGGACTTGTGCACCTCAATGAAGCTGTGAGCTATACCATGTAGCGTCACCCAAGATGGGCAGGTCATAGCAGAGACGTCAAACAAATTACGTCCCACTAGAGAAGGAACTGGCAACCCACTCCAGTATCTTTGCCATGAAAACTTTATATGGATTGGCACAACCAGATACAAGATGTTCCTGGCATGCTACGGTCCAAAGGGCCACTGAGAGTCAGACACGGCTGAAGGACTGAACAACAAAGGAGCCTACAAACTCAGACTGTATTCATTAGTATTCCCTTCAAACAGGAATACAATCTCTGTGTCCAATATAATACAAACCATTCATATAGTTTTAATTGTTTATATTTTATATTTAATACATGATAATAAAGTAGAAAAAAAAAAAGCTTTTAGCATATGATTGAGTAGTGCTTCCCTTTATTTTAATAATGTATTAATCACATATTCTAATTGTCTAACTACGATTCGTCGTCACGCTGCGTTGCGTAGTGCGTACGACTTAGCGATGAGCACCACAGGCGCTCATCGCCTGGCGAGCCTTACGCAGCGAGGCGAGCCGTTAAATCGTAGGACTTTGGCAATGAGCGCCGTAGGCACTCATTGCAGGCGAGCCGTTAAACCGTAGTAATTTGGCAATGAGCGCCGCAGAAAAAATGCCGTACGAACAAAACGAAAAACAGGCGACAGCACTATAACCACGGAAAACACGTACCGATAATCCGCTAAGATGCATACCACACATTATCCGCCATTTTAGGATAATGCGGAAGTACACAGTTACGTTAACGGTTTCGGATCGCGCACGCACACTATTACACTGCACACGTTCATCACGCTTACACAGCAGCTCCACACCACTAATGCTGCTGCAACATCAACACAGATTGCCAGCTCTCCAACACAATGCATAAAAATACGTAAATTCATTTATTAATTTGATTTCTATATTTCAGTAGTACACAGAAAACAACATTAGCTACCTTACAATTCCATATGTATATTAATAAGTAAACAACTTTTAAAACATACACATCTGATTGCCGTCATTTTTTGACGGGCAAGTCGCTAGTACATGTTATAAAGAGGAATACTAAAAGTAGCTTCACTAGTCCTTTTAATTGCTTCACTTTAGTTCATGCAGTGCTATCCATAAAACCAGGATACTAGGATTCCCAGAGGATGGATTTGGGATCCAGTGCTTTCAATACATCTGCAAAAAATTAATTCCCTATTTTTAAAATGGCTTTATTCCCTTGCAGCAATAGATTGATTTTTGTGCTTACTTTATTCATGATTGCACTTTTTTTCAGAAACAAAGGAGAAAATCTGCAAACCAACAGTCTAACAACACTTCCAACCAACTGCAAAAAAAAACGTAAGTACCCAAGAGGAAAGTCAGACTGCCTAATGAAAAGAACAATTTCATGGATATTTTGTAATATATTTCAAGTGAAATTATTAGAGTTTTTTTCTAATTCAATACCCTGAGCATAAGTTAAACACAAGGGGCCTCATTCTATTAGCGGCCGCAGCCGTTGCGGGGCCGCAAGGACCGGCCGCAAGCTATTCTGCTATTCTATTCCCTTACGGCCGGGGATTCCGGCAGGCTTGCGGCCGGTGCCTTGCTATCTCTTGCGGCCGCTCGCGCCGGAGGAAAGCCTTTGATCTAAAACGGCTGCAAGAGATTTGCAATTCAATTGCTCCGGGAAACCTCTCTGCAAGGCTAAAAGCGAGCCACAGCTTACTTGCAGGAAAGAGGTCCCGCTAGCACCAATTAAGCACATAAAATAGCTCAAAAAAAGCCATCCTGCACTTTGAGAAGACTATAAAGGGATTTTAGGTGTTAGAAAAAATAGCACATAATTATCCTGTACTCAAATCCGTAAAATATTTTATTTTTAATATCCGTAAAATATCCATGTAAAAAGTCCAGAGTGCTTGGAGCACCTCAGACCCGCCCACGCCGCAGCCGGAAAATAAACAGTTAATTTGAACTCGGGTTTGGGCAGATGTGCAAGCTTGAGAGTGGGTTTCTTTTAATCCTCATGTCCCCCAATATGATCCCTAGCATTTACAGAGCTGTACAGTGCAGGCTTGAATTTATTTTTGAGTTTTTATATTTCTGAGATTACGTCCGGTTCCAAGATATGCGGCCGGCCGTAAGATGAGATCCTTGCGGGGCCGTATAATAGAATCGCGAGTTAACTGAACCCCCGCAAGGAATCGCAACCTTACGGCCGATTTACGGCCGATAATAGAATGAGGCCCAAGGTCAATTAATTCAAAAGCAAGCAGGGAATTTACCGAAAGTTTCCATGTTTTATGTATCACAAAATGTTTTTTATTGTTATTTTGATCAAACAATAGTAATTCTAAAACTTCCATTTGATTAAAGTGCAAATGTTTTATAAAAATAATAAAAAATCTCACTAGATGTATTTTAAGACTCCACACCAGCCAAGTCATTAAAGGTAACTGAAATTCGCACTGAAGATTAAAATATCCTCTTTTAAATACATATCTGTTACTTTATATATGTATATATGTATATAAGATATATATATATATATATATATATATATATATATATATATATATATATATATATATATATATATATATATATATCCATCCTGTATATACTGAACAAAAGCATAATTGTAATCTTTAAAATAATCTGTCAAATACGAAGGCCTAGCATATTGGAATACACCATTTATCAAGTAGCGGAAGCAAATGTATGCAATTCAGTTTGATAGAAAATTAGTGTATCTAATCCAACCGCATTAGGGGTGGTGAACAGATTACTTTATTTTATACGTCACCAATAATGTTTTTCAACACGTTTACATGATTTCTTCTCTTGAGGAGTAGCCTTGTGATACTTTAATGACCATTTTGAAGACTGTTTAAAGCTATGTTTGCCAGAATTATTATTTTCCGGATAATAGAGGCAGAGTAATGAACATCAATATAGAGGCATTTTGGAGTGAAGTGATTGGAGAGTCAAATTATGAGGGGAATATTGGAAACAAAAGAATGATTTAAATAGTGTGGAAAAACAAGATCGCTCATCAAAAAGATGCAGAGGTTATACGAAACATAATAGGGCATTTATAAGAGTATCACATTTTTGTCAAAAATGGAAATTTAAAGGGCTACTGTAATGGTCTTATCATAGGCTTTCATTTGCTTAGTAAGTAATTGATAAGCTATAAAATCAGAAGTTGAAGAAACTAAACCCATTTTAGAAATACTACATTTGGATTATAGTGGTTTTTTTTAGACTAGGAGAGCTGCTGCTCATGCTACTAGATGTCTAGGAGATGGGAGTTGACTGATCTAGCTATAAAACCAAGAACAAATTGTGCAAACAACAAAAATAGTGATGTAAATACAAAACGTTGCACCTGCTAGAAAAAATAAATAAAACATCCATTATATGGTCTTGTACACAGGCGGTCCTCCAGATGGTTGTTTCTTAAATAGATAACCATCCTTTAGTGAAGAGTTTACAGTAATTTGAATAGTGATATTATCTGAATAGTAAAAACACAATTATTTCTACCAGTGAGGGTAAAAGTTCTATAAAACAATTATTTATATAGGTCTTGCCATTGCATGCAAGGAAGCAGATAAAGACTCTGCCTCCTGCAAAAGATCCACTTCCTATTGCTGGACTCCTGGGACACGAAGTAGAAGTTTTAAAAGCTACAATGATTATTGCTTTATTTTATTTTATTCCTAATCTGTTATTAAAGAAACAAATGGAATTACACAATAATGTATGATCACTACAGTGGTACTTTCAAGATGGGTGGAAAAGTTAGAAAGACAAAACAAAATCTTAATTGATTCTTACTTTTTCATAGATGTAGCCCCATCTATGCTGGTGGAAGCAACATTCCCTTTGGCATTGGTACAAGCATATCTGAAAGGTATACTTTTGCTCATTTGTTTGTTTTTCTTTTTTCTTTTACATCTTTATATGGCAAAACAATGGTTGAAGAAGTATCTGTCTCATGTACAACTGGTCCCTTGTAAATAAATCATTGGAATTCTGCTAATGGATTATGTTGCTCAAAACAAGCACATTTACAAACAATGTGAATAGTGACTCATCAGGACAACACCACACAAGTCCAACATATTTTATTGATGTAAAAATGTACATGCGACTTACTATTACCTTCTTCCCTGTTACTCTACTCTAGAAGTAATCTTGCATCATGCCCCTGGTAACTGTTTCATTTCTTTATAGATTGTAGCCTCTTTCTGCATCAGTGCAATATTTTGGACATTTAATTGTTTGGTGCTGCCACTATGAGCCACTATTCATTTGGCTTGACACAATCTTTTTTGGGCAACAGTACCCATTAGTACAATTCCAGGGACTTTATTTACAAGGGAAGTGCTCTTGATGGCACCTGTCTGGTACACAGAGCCTAATACCAGATGTAACATACAGAGACCCACAAGATCAGCATGGGGTGAGCGGCACATTGTTTGTGTCTGAGGCTACAGAACGCATGGACACACACAATACTAAATACAGTATTTCTGGCTTATTAGCGTTCCACATTTCTGTTCACCAAGCCTATTTAAAAATACCTAAAAAATTTAAAATCTTTAAGAATACTTTGAAGGCTTCAGGAATGCATATAAAAACACTATGCGCCAGATTCAATTGCAAGCCCGCATCTCGTGGGAACCAGGCCATATGTCTGCCGGCGTGCTGCAGGCTCACGTTCTTCTCCGATTCCGGAGCTATTCAATTGATCAAGGCCGCAAGTTACAGGCCCAAAGCCGACTCCGTAAACCATGCACTGGTTCGTAGCAGTTCTGGGCGAGAATATGATCAATTAAGCAAGACCGTAACCTCCCATTTCGAAATAGCCAAGAGAAAATGACACCGTTATTATTACGGCAGTAAAACATGGAGGTTAAATGTCAATCAATTGGGTTTGGGCGTCCGATAGACTCGCAGAATAAAGAATTATGAAAATGAATGCCAATACTGTTCTAGTCCATGTGGGTGGCCTGATATGTATTAACTCATTGATTCCCAAGATCGATATAACCCGGAAATTAAACATAAAAATACATTTTATTTACTGCCGATTTGCGAGCGAGAAACTGTTGTGCAATTAATTCTAATGTCTTTCATTGTTATGTACAGTGCAGTATTGATTTTTATTAGCATTTACAGTGCTACGAATAGGTGTTTTACCCCCTTGCGAGTCCTCTCTAGCACTCGTAGGATTTTCTCCTTCATTTGCTGTTTACTGGGGGGAAACTATTTGCGGGCTTAGGGAATTGGAGCAGTTGAATAGCGATTTGCGATTTTAGAGCTCGGAACTCTTGCGGAAATGAAAGATCAAAGGCTTTGGGAGACTGTAAGTTCTGGGTTATCCATTGCAGAGTTTTCAAGCCTGTAACCCATTTGGAGCCCCCAAAATGACGACATTTGAAAAGCAAATTAACTTGCGGCCTCACTTACAGGCTACAGTAACATGAGAGCTCAATTGAATCTGGTTCTATGTCTACCAGGAAATGCACTTTGCTATAATGACGCTTCTTCCATGATTTTCTACTAAAGAAGTACCTATCAGCAGTTGGCTTGTGTGTTGGAGGTCTGGTAGTGAAGCTAAGCATCCTAATGTGCAGGATTCTAATACATCCAATAGATGGTGCACTTGCAATGGATCAAACTCTTCTCTCTACTAAAATGAATTTCATGTTGGTAGCTGCTATATTTGCTGTTACCTAATCTCTAAACTATGAGCCTGATTCAATTGAGCTTTTGCATGTTACTGTACCCCATAAGTGAGGTCGCAAGTTAATTTGCTATTCAATTGGCGTCTTGTTGAGGTCTGTAAATGGGTTAAACCCGTAACTTACAGCCTACCAAAGCCTTTGATCTTTCACAACAGTTATGATGGCTAAAATCGCTATTCAATTGCTCAAATTTCCCAAGCCCGCAAATGTTTTCACACCCGTCAATGGCAAAAGGAGAAAATCCTACGAGTGCTAGAGAGGACCCGCAAGGGGGTTAACACCTATTTGTAGCACTGTAAATACAAATTGAAGATCAATACTGCACTGTAAATAACAAGGAAAGAGATGACAAACATTAGAATTAATTGTGCAACAGTCTCAAGCCCACAAATCGGCAGGAAATACTAAATTTTCATTTTATGTGTCAATTTGGGGTTAAATCGATCTTGGGTATCAATGAGTTAATACATATCAAGCCACCCATATGGACTATAACAGTATTGGCATTCATCTTCATAATTCTTTATTTTGCTGTTTTGCAAGTCTATTGGACCCCCAAACCTAATTGATTGACATGTAACCTCCATGTTTTACTGCCGTAACAATGAGTCTCATTTTTATTGGCTGATTTGAAATGGGAGGTTACGGGCTTGCTTAATTGATCAAGTTCCCGCCCTGAACTTCGACGAACCAGTGCATGGTTTACGGTTCCGGCTTTGGGACAGTAACTTGCGGGCTTGAGCAATTGAATAGCATTGTAATCTGAGACGAACGGGAGCCTGCAACACACCCACAGACATACGGCCTACTATGATCGAGTTGCGTGCTAGCAATTGAATCGCGTCCCATTTCTCCAAATATCAAGACCCATCAAGGTCAATATTAATACTTTTAACAGTGGATATTTTTAGTCTGCCTTGCAAATTAGAGAGTTTCTTAATACCATGATCCAAGTACATTTTATTGAAAGAAACATATGTATATATTAATCAATCACAATTACTGTGCTCCTTTTACACTATACTTAGTTTTCATTACTTATAAGGTATATGGAAGTATGTGGGATATCATGTATGTAAGTTTGACTGATTGGACATTTCATATCAAATTATTTAATTGAGGAATTCTGTATATTTGTAATTCAAAGTACATTTGTAGCCAATGAACTGTGCAGAGTTGTTTCAAAGTGAATCAGCTTTCAGTATCATGACTGTCTCCCAAGCAGCTCAGGAAGGGTGAAGCGAATTGCGGGGCTGGGAGTCGCTCAAGTGCAAATGCACAGAGGGGATAGGGGACACACGGGAGAGGGGGGAAAAGGAGGCACAGGAGAGGGGGGAAAAGGAGGCACAGGGGGGGAGAGGGGGAAGATACACATGGGAGGAAGAGGGGGGAAGAGACACAGGAGAGGGAGAGGGGGGGGAGAGACACAGAAGGGGGAGAGGGGGGGAGACACAGGAGAGGGAGAGGTGGGGCAGAGACACAGGAGAGGGGGGGGGCAGAGACACAGGGGAGGGAGAGCGGGAGAGACACAGGGGAGGGAGAGGGGGGGAAGAGACACAGGAGAGGGGGGGAAGAGATGGAAGGGAGGGGAGAAAGAGACATACGAGAGGGAGGGGGAAAGAGACATACGAGAGTGAGGGGGAAAGAGACATACGAGAGGGAGGGGGAAAGAGACATACGAGAGGGAGGGGGAAAGAGACACAGGGGAGAGGGGAAAGACTCGACGGGGGAAGAGACACGGGAGGGAGGGGAAGACACGGGCTGGAGAGGGAGGAACACGAGGGAGGGTTCTCATCGCAAGGCCCGTAAAGTAGATGGGGGGAGACGCTCATGTTGTGTGGCAAACAGCATTGCAAGGCTTCAAATGTTATTGATGTTTTTTTTTTTTTTGACTGGTAAATAATATTGGTTGCAATTAAGCAATAAACCCCATAGCAAAGTCCACCTTGTAACCTGGGATCCGTAAAACTCATCTGATTATTTTAGCATTTTGCCTATATTGACTGTATGCTTTGCTAACATAACTTTGTGAAATGTTATATATTTTTTTAAATGGAGACAGTTAACTAAAAATATTTTACATCATGATATTACATCTCAACCATAGTACATATAAAGATTTATATATTAGGCTTAATCACAAGAGTGCATTTTGATTATTAAAGACTCACCGTTCAGATTGTTCCATACAAAATGTTTTAGGTCTCCTGTCATGTCCTTAATATTTATAGCGACCTGTCCAATTTATCCGTACATTAAAGGATAATTCCTCTGCATGATTGCTTCAAATAACCTCATCTGATAAGGTTATTTCTCTGAAAAGAGCCTTGTAATCTCTGAAAAGAAGCTCTGCTCTGAAATAGAGATAAATATAGCAAGTAAAACGTAGAAGTCATTAAAAGCCATTTGTAATGCACCCACCTTCGGTATTTGAGTAATTAGCATTTTACACTATAAGCTCTTTTAAGCTTCACTTTCAATATATTTTTTAGCACTGCATCTACATTTGCCGCTGGTCTTAGGCCCCTATTCTATTGAGCAATTGTTGTTTGCAGGAGCCCGTAATGTAGCTTATAAACTAATTTGCTATTCATTTGGCGTCTTTTAGCGAGTCGCAAACAATCTACGGGTTACAGGCTGAAAATCCCTACGGTTGTCAAAATCTCCAACCCATCTAAGCCTTTAATCTTCAAGCACGCAAACGTTAGTTGCTAAAATCGCAAATTGCTATTAAATTGCTACTATTCCTCAAGCCCGCACATGTTTTCACACCTGGCAAATGTAGAAGAAAATCCTACGAGTACCAGATTGGACTCGCAAGGGGGTTCGTAGCACTGTAAATGCAAATAAAAAATCAATAATGTGCTTTGAAAGACGGAGAAAGCGGTGAAATACATTAGAATGAATTGCACAACAGTCTCAAGCTCGCAAATCTGCAACCAAAAATATTTTTTTTATGTTTAATTTCGGTGTTATATCAATCTCAGGAATCAATGAGTTAATACATATCAGACCACCCAACATGGACTGAAACAGTATCACCATTAATTTTTTATATTTTGTACATTGCCGTATTGCGAGTCTGATCGCATATGGGACCACTAAACTCTAATTGATTGACGTGTAACGTCCATGTTTTGCTGACGAAAATGATGACAGTCTCGTTTACTATTTGCTGTTTCTAAATTGGTAGTTGCCTTGCTTAACTGATCATGATCTGCTCTGAAAGGCTACATACAATTGCATGGTTTATGGTTTAGGCTTTTGAATCGCTCTGTAATTGTAGCAAATTTCAAGCCCAAAGACATACAGCCTGTATAACGTAATCTGCGGGCTTGCAATTGAATAAGGCCCTTAGTCTTTTTGTAATTTTTTGTACTTGCCACTTTATAAATAATTATTATACAAAACATTCAAAACTAGAGAAGTAACTTTTGTGTCAATTAAGTGTTTTTAGTCTGTTAGAGTAGGGGTCCCCAACCCCCGAGCTGCGAACCAGCACCGGTCCGCGGCCTCTGTTCAGCCGGACCGTGTGAAATTATGGAATACTTACTAATATAGGCAAAACAATCCATCTGCAAGAGCGGAGTATAACCTTCATATACATTTCCCATAGACTAACAATCCAGTGGATCTAGCAGCTTCTATAGACATGATATGTGATATAAAGTTCCAGATAATATTTACTAAAGCCACTGAAGAGACAGCAAACATTGATTGCACCAGGAACTGTGACACTCTCAACCCTACATCATCAGAAAATGCCTACATCAGACCATTTATGAATGTTATTGCTTGAGCATAAATCCAGAAGCTGGCCCGTACCTCAGCAAAGTATTGTATACATTAAAAGGGGAATTTCCTAGCCTAAATCTATTTTCTATTCAGAGATATGGACTTTATAGACAACTACATGTGGACCCACATGACATTTTCTACAATGACCCTCCCAGGAAAGCTAACTGAGGCATTTACAAATTGCACACCTTTCAGATGCATTACAAGCAGCTCGGATCTACCCTGGATCCACCTGGAAGATAATCAACTAATCGACTTAGTAATGCTTTTCATACACCAACTCAACCAGCTTTGAACTCTTGCTTAAAATGACTCTTTATTCCCATTGCTATGATCCAGACTGCAGGTTATGCTCTCATTCAGTCCAGATGGCTACAGAAAACTACTGCTTACAGTTAACGTCTATGCTATTAGAGAGCTTTCACAATTCAGCAAAGCTAATAGACATGGATATGAGATCCAGAATGCTATAAAGCTTCCTATTCTTCATTTATTAGAGAGACATCGCCTAGCTCTTGGAACTACTATAAGGCTTTGACACCAATGACAAGTTCTATATTAAACAAGCAGTAATAGCAGCCAATTGCACTTAAATCGTTTTAGGATATAATTTTATCCTTTATGCTCAGACTACAACATTAATCTTGATATATTAACTGCATACTCTTTAAACTGGTATAAGCCTTTCAGTAGATATTATGGTCTCTATATTAAATAGTGATATCACAATATGAGATTGGTATATTTATGAGTAGTTTCAGAGCCCGCTCATGATCATCTGTGCATCAAGTATTATTATATTTTTGGTATTTAGTTTGTTCATTCCAAACTCCACTTCCCATCCTAGAAACCCTGACTACAGTTTAGGACAGGATCACTTCCCATTTCCTTCCCCTATCCCTTAAACAATAAAAATATGTAAGATAGTACATATCCATTCCTGAACTATCTGACAATGATTCTGGTGATAATTTATTGTGACGTTACTACATGTGTTGACATTTTTACTGTTTAATGTAGGAAATTACTGTTTTCTACAGCAGCATACACCGTTATGCTTCTGAAGAATGACTATATTAGCTGACTTTTATCCTTCCATCTAGTTATCTGAGTATTCTTAATATGATCTCGCTCTCATTCTCTCTCGCTCTCATTCTCTCTCGCTCTCATTCTCTCTCGCTCTCATTCTCTCTCGCTCTCATTCTCTTTCGCTCTTATTCTCTTTCGCTCTCATTCTCTCTTGCTCTCATTCTCTCTCGCTCTCATTCTCTCTCGCTCTCATTCTCTTTCGCTCTCATTCTCTCTCGCTCTCATTCTCTCTCGCTCTCATTCTCTCTCGCTCTCATTCTCTCTCGCTGTCATTCGCTGTCATCCGCTCTCGCTGTCATCCGCTCTCGCTCTCTCTCATTCGCTCTCGCTCTCATTCTCTCGAGCTCCCTCTCCTCTCATTCTCTCGAGCTCCCTCTCCTCTCATTCTCTCGAGCTCCCTCTCCTCTCATTCTCTCGAGCTCCCTCGCTCTCGGTCTCCCTCGCTCTTGAGCTCCCTCGGTCTCCCTCGCTCTCGGTCTCCCTCGCTCTCGGTCTCCCTCACTCTCGGTCTCCCTCGCTCTCGGTCTCCCTCGCTCTCGGTCTCCCTCGCTCTCGGTCTCCCTCGCTCTCGGTCTCCCTCGCTCTCGGTCTCATTAAAGAAAGAAAGAGACTGTGCTTTAGGATATTGATTACTTATTTACTTGTTACTCCAAATTGCAACATTTTATTTTGAAAACCAAAATGTCACTTGTCAGAGTAAATATTGGGTTAAACAACAATGTGGGTATTTGTGATGGGTTTTCAAATGCACATATATCAAGAGCTTAATACTGTGTAATTACTTAAGATTAGTTGCATAACCTGCTATCATTTCCTGAGCTTTTTGCTTGGGAATGTATCCTTTGGGATACATCTATTTTACACCTGTGACCAGGTTCAAATTTTCAGCCTACTTTAAGATATTTTATTATCTGGATAAATGGTATGATGCATAGCAGCACTTTGAATTTATGACACCAGTTTGTTTATTTCATTAAATGCATTTAAATGAACTTATTAAGGTCATGTAGCTCTTACAGGTTAATTCAAAGTCTTCCATTGGAAATATGAGTTAAACCTGGAAAATAATTTGGTCAGCTCTGGTATGCCAACATTAGGTTATTTATAGTTGTGTCTCCGAAATCCCCACAAATATTGGCTTCTGCTTGTTGTGTTATATTATTGGACAACAGTGGATGCCATGTGGCGAGTTGGTGCTTTTTTGTTTGGACTAGAGTCTTCTTGTTTCCAACACGTTATGCATTTATTGGTCTGACAGTGGTGGGCAACTCCTGCAAGGACACCAACTGTCCAGGATTTCAATCTCTCTCTGCTTTAACACAGGTGAAACTAATTAACAAACGGATACTAAATCAGAGAGATCGTTAACAACCAAGCGGAGAGATCCAGAAATCCTGGAAAGTGGGCTGCCCTTGTGAAATGCCGGGAGTGGAATTTCCCACAGCTGTGCTATGTCGTATTACCAACAGTTTTGCCAATATACAGATCTTGCGATTACAAATAAATTGGCTTTTATACATATACCTACTATGGTAATACACCTTTCTTGATTCTTTTTCCACCACATCTGTATACAGGAGATCTAGTTTTTTAGATTGGAACTTTTTAGGGACATTTTTAGTTATTAGTTATATAATTATTTTCATAGTGCTTTATTATCGATTTGATTAATCAAAATAGTGATTTTTAAAAAAAATAAATGGGTGAAGAATCTTCTTCTCCAGTGATCGGAATCAGTCTCCAAAGGACTGTTTGAAATGGTAACTTATTTGATGTTGTTGTCCTCTATTCTTTACAGAGCTTGTAACCAGCTACGCTGTACTGCTTGTGACTTTAATGTAATGATGTTTGATGATTGTGAATGGGATCCATCTTGTGACTATTACTTTTTCCGGTAAGCTTATTTTCTATTTTGATTTGCTGCATAAATATCTATTAAAACTATATATTTAATGGATTTAAAGAAAAAACTAGTGGAGCGTACATTTGTATTGAAGTGAAAAAATTCAAATATGTGTGCACTCAGCTTCATTTGAAGGGAATAAACATAAGCATTCAAAGATAGAACACATTAAACATAAATACAGTCATGGAGGTACACTGGGACCTTTCCTGTTATCTCCCCCACCTGCAGTGGTGGCCAGTGGCCACTAGGTGGCAAAAAAACAGGTTAGGGGTAGAGTTATGGTTATATTTAGGGGTTAGGGTTTTTTCATAGTTTACCTTTGCCCCCTCTAGGGAGCTGACATGTTGGCCTCTACCACAGTACAGCCAGTGGCTTCCTATTGGCTCACTCTGTCATGTGGTGCAGAAGCTAGTTCAAGAACCAGAACTTAAAAAATGTGCGGACCAATACAAAGCATCTGGCTTTGCCGTGTGCATTACACTAAATCATACATAGTGGTCTTCTAGAGGCAAGGGAAATAAAAAAAATAAAAAAAAACAGTTCATAATAAACATATATAATACGACAGACAGGCTGTTTCTAGGAGCGTGGAAGTCATTCATAAAAACCCCTTACTCCCTGTGCCTTAGGGAGTTATCAGCTACACCTCACTGACGAGGCCCAATGAAGGCCGAAACGTACGTCTGGGGTTTGCTATTTCTCCTGTTCAGGGTAGAATTGGCTGGTTTTTCGGGGCTGGGTCACTCTAGTGAGTTGGACCAGACTGATATACTACAGGATATTTCTCCCTGTGAAGGGCACAAGTGAGCTAAAAGAGGCTGCTCTCAGAGTGGGTTATCATGTCCATAGAACTAACCTATTAAGGTTGATTGAGCACCTCTACTTGTGTTTTTTGTTCATTCATAGAAACATCGAAAATCAGAGTTGTTTTTTTTAATCTCTGGGAGTACAGGAAACTATTTGGTGTTTGTTACTTCACATCCTGAGAGCTGGATGAAGGAGAGGTGGGGGAGTAGGGAATAGGCGGAAGTCCAGAGCCTTTGTTTGATAAATGGGTAAGACTGAAATTGACACCACACCCCTAACGTTCACTGGCCCAGTGGCAGGATGCATCTAGGAATAGAACCATAGCTCTTCAAAAATATAAACCCCCCTCTCACATACACAATTTGAATCAGTCAAGGGTTCTGCAGAGTGTCAAAATTAAATGTTTCTAATTAAAAACAAGCTGTTTGACCTTTTTTGTCCTGCTTAATTATACTCTTAGTCACATATGGGTCCTTTAAATATACCTAATTATTTCCACATATGTAAAGAATAATACCTATACTGTACTACTGTCAATAAATGCATATGGCATTCTGGCAGAACTTTTTCAGAAAGCATACAAATTTGTACCTACCTGTAGCAGTTTTTTTTTTTTGCTTTATATAAAATAGCTGGTTAAATATAGTGAAATGGCAATATGTAGTAGATGGCTAATTATGCATCATATAAATGGTGGCAGTAATATTAAACAATTCCATACCTTGGTAATGCAAGTATAAGTATATAGGTAATGGGATCATTTTCTTTTATTGTAAACACTGCTTATATCTATTTTTGTTTTGATTTTTTTTTTGGGATTTCTTACAGAAATAGCATGCCCGAGGTAAACAAATTGCAAACGAAGACGGTAAGGAAATATGGGGTACGAGCATATGCCTGTCAGTGCAGCTGGAGATCTGTAAAAGAAACATTCGACCTCAGGAGAGACCAGCAGTTACGATGGGTCTGTGGTAAACATTAAATAGAGGGGATGTACAATAAGCAGTATTTTTATATGGACAGCCTCATCATATATGATCGGCAGATTCTGTTTTACAGCCTTTTTTTTTTTTTTTTCATACTGTGCTCCCAGTGCATTGTTGTATATCATACGTTTATTTGCAGAAAATAAAATATATGTATCTTCTAGTGATTGTATTAAACTAGCAACATGAAATATATTCATATTTGAATTATGCTGCCTGGTTTTTATGTACATATATAGTTACAAAGCCTGAACAAAAGGCTTTAGTCTATCAAGTTCAACCTTTTTACACCTTGTCTTACCTGCAATATGCAGATTAGAGGTTGTTACTTGATCCAGAGGAAGGCAAACAGAAAAAAAAAATTGTAACATTGGTAATTGTCCCAAAAAAGAGAAAAAATCCTACCTGACCCCAGATACTGGCAATCGGATTCCTCCCTGGATCAATACTCCCTGTCTAATTATCCAGAATAATCCTGAATGCCATTTTTTTCAAAAATAAATCCAACCCCTTATTAGTTTTATAGTATTTTTCTTTATGAATGTATGTATTTAACCAAATTTAACTGTACTCTTATATTTTGCTACTTTTCATTTATCATGCCACCTTACTAAAATATACATTTCAATAATCATTTGATGTGGAAAATAGTATTTTATTGAACTAGAGACGTGTGGTTCTGAATTTTCTCAGTTTTTTATTATATATGCAAGGCAGACCCCGTTTAACACTGTTTCAGTATAAAGCTGTTTTTACCCGACACATCCCCGAGTAACACTGATTTGGTGCTTGTGTATCATTCCATAACACCAAGAGCCATGAAAGGAATTTTAAAATAGAGTTTGCCTGTGATTTCCTATTTTAGAATTGACCCATTTAACACTGTTTAGCACTTGGTCTTCTAGGAACACATCCTAAAGGAGTATGGAGTATGGCTGTATTTATATACAGGTATACCCTGCTTAATGCTACCCCTTTTCGCTATAACGCTGTTTTTGCTGCCAAACCCTTTTTTAATGTTCTGATTCTCAAAAAAAAACTGAATCCAGGATGAGCCAGAAGCTTTAACATCACAAATTTAAAGTTTATATTTCTGCTAATGTTCAGTTTGTGTTAGTGTTATGTTTGATGTTCATATAAAACAAAAAAAGTTTAAATTGCAATTGTGTATTTTTGTCATGAGTTCCCCTATCCCTATCTTCCCCATGTTAAACTGCCCCGCTTAGAGCTGTTTCGCTTAGCACTCCTATTGCCTGGAACCTATCTACAGCGTTAAACGAGGTATAGCTGTATTTTGGAATTGCAACAATTACCAACACACTATGAGGTTATATATATCAAGCATTTAATTATTGAGCAAATTAACATTATTTATCAATTTTCCTATTTTTTTCCCCCCCAAGCTTTTGTTTTTTAACTCTGTATTTAGTAACCAATTGAACTAATTTGTAAATTTCAGAATATAAGTAAGATTAAAAAAAGGTTTATAGGTTTAATCTCTTTACATCACCGTTCTGCTAAGTGCTGTTTCATCTAAATAAACCACTGAAACAGCAGCAAGCGCTGACCTACATGTGGTTAAATCACAAGATACTGTGCTCCTGCCTCCATTGCAAAGTAATTTTTTTGTATCGTCATTACATAAAAATCTGTTTTTCTTCCTGTTTTTGTGCTAAGCAGGTTTTGTTACACCAGTGTTGTCTCCCTTGATGATGTTACCAATGTTTTGCCCTCTGTGCATGTGGGCCTCAAATGATAATCTTTCCTGCATTTTAATACCATTACATTTGGAAGAATTCAATGTATTACAGGAGGCCAAAATGTGCTAGAACAAAAGGTCATGGACACAGTAGTTTGATATAAATAAATGATTATATTAATCTTCAAAATAAAAAAGTCTGATTTTAAATCATGTGCACTCCAAAACCTATGGAAAATCTGATCACTCAAACAATACTTTACAAGTAAATAGAGTATTTGCTTTTATAAGAGAGTGTAATTTGCATAAACTTAGACCAGTTTCTTACTATTTATGATTATGGAATTCACAATTTATAACTTTTAGAATTAAAAAATAGTGTCAACAGAGGGGTCTTATCATGCACTAATTTCAAAGCAGCCAAATTTCCATTCCTACTACAGATCTGGGTTGCTCTAGAAAACTCCTTTATGTGCCCCTATAAGTGGGATACTATTACATGGCTACCTAGGTTTGTTTCTTCCCTTCTAGCATTCGTCCCTTAACTAAATTCACTTTACATAATTGATTGTGGGCCATTCATCATAATCATTTAGCCACAGATCTCTCTCCCTTGACTCCAATTATACCCCATCTTCATTTTCATTGGGTTTGAACGAGAGATGAATGACTTGGTGGAGAGGGACCAGACTTACTAGACTTCACCACTGGCATTCTAATGAATTTATCATGAATTACAAAATTTTGCAGGATAAATAAAAACTTCCTTTAAGGGAACACTTTTTGCCAAATCAATATTTTAGAGGTTATCCACAACACACTTGGTTCTTGCTCGTATGCCCCACTTCTCCTCTTGCCAAGGCTTACTCTGTATTTTTTATATGACACTTTTAATGCACCTCCTGAAAATCACAAGTATCCATACATAACTCTTTGGGAATCGGACCTGGCAGAGACTTGGAATCATTATACCTGTACTGACTCCTGGACAACTAGCTAAAAAGTCTTTTAATTACAGTATTTTAGAACTGTTGACTAAAGTGTTACAAGTCTACACCAATTCTGACATAATATATGTGGAATCCGTCTGCTTGGACACTTTTGAGATAACTGATGCAACTAGCTTCAGACCCACTGGACTCTAAATGGCAACCTGACCTTGGTGTTTGGAAGACCTGGTACCAAGGAACCAAGAAGACAAATGCTTATGACTTCTGCAAGTTTTAGCCACAAAAAGCCACATTGCTATACAATGGAAGTCTACTTCCTGTAGTATCTTAGCAGTTTAGAATAAATTGAACTATAGTCTAATTTATGACATGCTTTCACATATGCTAACAGATACAATGCCCTTATTTTATAAGATTTGGTTAGGCTCAACACATAGCCATACATATTTTAAGCTTTAGGGGGTTAATTCAGTGCCTCAATCTCCTTTAACTTATTGATGACTAGTTCTCAACCTTCAGGGTGTGGTGTGGAGCCAAGAGGGCCAAGGTGAATGTGTCTGCACTATTTTTCTGTAATATATTAACAATTTTGAATTTGTTAATTTGGTTTTGTTACATTTGGGAATTAAAAAGAAAGGAAACATAATAGAGGAAAGTTACTTGGACATGATGGGCAAACAAGCCTTTATTTCCTGGAAACATTTCTAGAAATTGATAGGTTAATCATACTGTTTCATGTATCTGTTCATTTACGGCCTGTACTAGTTTATCTTATACATATCTATTGTGACCAGTTCTTTATTCTAAACATGTTAAGTTTTAAAATTAGTGTCAAGCTTCAGAGCAGTTGAAATCAACCAGTGTAATATGTCAGCAATGATGTGGCTAAAACTATTTGACAGTAGGTTGTTAAATTTGTAAACTTTAAATGCACATATTATATGTCTTCTAGGCCAGAATTGATAGGATCCTCTTCCAAGTATACAAATAATACACAACATGATGGAAATGAAAGATGTACAGATGTGTGATATTTGTTATTTGTTTCTTTTCTTAGTCTCTGGTTAACAACAGGTGTTGTCAACAACTCTTTCAGTTCCTCTTGCTTGACAATGAGTTTCATCAAATTCAACTGAGATGTAAGATTTTAGGTTATTTTCTTCTAAGTGGTCTATATATCTTTAGGAAGAGGAATAAAATAACATCCTGTGTTGCTTTATTATGAAGAAAAAAACATGTTTTAATATATCTTCATGTCGTAAGCTGGTCTCAAAAATACTTACTCCAGATAAAAATTCTCAGTAGTGCCATTATGTTTCTGCTGGCTGTAAAAATCAGGTTATAATGTCTGTCCATTAGGTTCAGTATGGAATATCCCATATCACCCAATTAGTGTTCTGCTTCTCCCCATACCTTACACAACACATCTCTTTTTGTTATACCAATGCATTTTCACCTACTTCTGTCTAACCCAACCTTTCGACAAAACATTAGGACACCCTGTCTGCATGAACATTAAAAAATCCAGAAGTGGCAAAGCTAAAGCAGCTTAGAGGGTGTTTTATTGTGGCTGTGTAAGCTTGTGAACTCTCAGTCTGGCAAAGAGTCTTGTAGGAAAGCATTATACAAGCCTAATTGTGCTCAAGGTTCTCAACTCCTACTCTCATTCTCTTGAATAACTGTACCCCAGGTCAATGGAATATGTTGGTGCTATAGCAATAAAATATACTAATAATACTCGTATTAAATGTACATCATATAAATCCCAAGTTTAATGGGACTTATATGATGTACATATATTAGGATTAGTAATACTATCTTTTATTGCTATAGCACCAAGTCTATGTCATTATATACTGAACAAACTGGATAACTGGATTATTACAGAACTTTTTTTTATTAAACAAGTGAACTAAAACTGAAATTGAACCCATAGACTATGCCATATGTATTAAAGAGTAAAACTTTGAAGAACTCCATTCGTATGTGCTAAGGTTTGACAACAATTCACCCTTTAGTACATATCTCCAGGTGTATGGGCTATTCATTTCTGGCAAAGGGCTATCAGAACAGTAGAGGGCATAAATACCTGTAAAAAACAAAATTCAAAATAAGCTTTAGTTTGTTAATTATGATGCAGGACCGTATTGTATTTCTATAGGCCTTTATCTAATGGCACAATCATTTTGAAGTCCTGTGGCTCTTAAATTCACCTAGTGAAAAGCATAATGGCTGTCAATTGATGCCACCCATTCATTTACAAAAGTATAATTTTGCCAGTAATAAAGTGTATGAAATATAAGTTGTTAACAAGAAAATAGAACAGTTCTAAAATAAAATATCTTACGAACTATTCAAAAGGCTACAGAGATTTGGTGCTAAAACAAACTTTTCGACCATGGTTGATATTTCTGCAAATTTAAAATGAGTCATTGCTTTAAAATTACATTTTGTTCTGAAGTGGTGACAAATACTCCACAGTTCCAGAAGATCTCTGAACTCTGCTGAAAGAATCCTTTCAATCATTTACAAACTGCACATCTCATCGGACTCGGCCTTCCAAACACATGAGCTAAAATGAGTCATTCAGAGCTTGTTCCCATTAGGATCAGAAAATGTACGGTTAAAAATATTGCAGTCTATGGACAGTTTTACTGAGTGATTTTTTGAATTGCACTAGAATTATTTGGGCTGCTGTGTGTTGCTATGTGAGATTTGGAAAATGACAATTGTATGGATGGCTCTTTTGCATTTTAGCAATTTTTCTGTTTAAGTAAGCATTACATTTGATGAGGTAAAACCCTGTAATCGAGTTCTACTGAAGTGTCATATTTATAGTATGCTCATAGGAGGAACTTGACTCCGTAATATGTACAATGTTTTAGAAAGTACATACAGCCCATTATGTTTTTTACTACTACAATTCATTTTTATTATGCATGTGCTTGTGTTCTTAACAGGATTAGACACCTAGGAGGAATGAGAGGACCATTGGAATCAGATATCACATCTATTCAGTTCTACTGAACGGCCACTTCACAATAACACAACCGAGGAGCAGGTCTAAGTAGGATAACCCTAACCATCTGGCTATATGTAGACTATTAGTCCAAGATTGAATCCACTTGGCCTTGGCACCAAAAATATTTGTATGTATACATAGTATAAACAATAATGACAGAGCACACCTACCAGGTTGCCATAGCAAAGTATTTTACATGACAAACCGCTAGGTTCTTTATATTCAGCTCGCCCATCTCAGTGTGTCACATCAGAATCACATGTGGTTGCAAAGTCTTGCAAGACAAAGTAAAACATCCACTTTTATGTGCGCATTTGTTGCAGCGCGCCAAAGACGACTGTAGAAAAGGGTCCGCGCTCCCATTTCCATGTAGCTGTAAACCCTAGGTAGTACACCCCAACCGCCTAACCCCCTAAACCTCCCTTCCTCACCCTCACTTCCTAACCCCCTAAACCTCACTTCTTAACCCTAGCTCGGAACCCCTAACGACTTACCGGGTGTAATAGCTCTCACAGCTAGATGTGGACCCAGGCCCACCTGCATTCCTACAGTTGGGGGTGGCGCTCTTCCAGCGCTTCAACAAATGCTCACATGAAACATAATATGTCCAAAAAATCCTTATCTAATTTAAGAAAAATAGCAACCAATACCACAAAAAGACACAAAATAGGAGGGAAACATGTTCTTACATGTCTTATATGAAGTAGCACTTCACAGACTAAATAGTCTTAGGTAAAACATACAGTACATTTATAGAACCAAGTGATGTAATAATTAAAAACACACCAACAGGCAACAAAAACTGATTAACAGAATGAAATTACTACCTGAAAACCCCCAAGCAAAAACAAAAATATATAATATCAAAAATAATAAAGTATATATAAAATATGAAACCAAGCAAGACACTCCCATTGAGTTATTGACATTCATAATATTATGAGTGACTCTCTTAGTTTTACACAAAATCCTGATTCAATTGAGACTTTACTGATCACTCACTAATTATTTATTAAATCATGAAACTGAAAATTTCGGAAGGAAACCTAAACACCATCAACAACCATTTCTGAGACCTGCGACAGCACTTAAACACAGTACTATACATAAAAAGCATGTACATGCATTAGAATGAAATGCTTAACAGTCACATAGGCAGAAATGTGATATAAAAAAAAAAATGTTTTTACATTTTTATATGTGACTAGTGATGTCGCCAACATAACATTTTCGGTTCGCAAACCTCCGCAAATGTTTGCGAACCGCCATAGACTTCAATGGGCAGGCGGATTTTAAAACCCACGGGACTCTTTCCGGCCACAATAGTGATGGAAAAGTTGTTTTAAGGGGACTAACACCTGGACTGTGGCATGCTGGAGGGGGATCCATGTTAAAACTCCCACCGAAAATTACATAGTTGATGCAGAGTCTGGTTTTAATCCATAAAGGGCATAAATAACCTAACATCCCCCTCCATCATCCTCCCCTGTATCTCTTTATCCCCTCCCTCATCATCCTCCCCTGTGTCTCTTTCCCCCCTTCCTCATCACCCTCCCCTGTGTCTCATCCCCCCTCCCTCATCATCCTCCCACCTCCCTCATCATCCTCCCCTGTATCTCTTTACCCCCTCCCTCATCATCCTCCCCTGTGTCTCTTCCCCCCTCCATCATCATCCTCCCCTGTGTCTCTTTCCCCCCCTCATCATCCTCCCCTGTGTCTCTTTTCCCCCTCCCTGTGTCTCTTCCCCCCTCCCTCATCATCCTCCCCTGTGTCTCTTTCCCCCCTTCCTCATCACCCTCCCCTGTATCTCTTTACCCTCTCCCTCATCATCCTCCCCTGTGTCTGTTTCCCCCCTCCCTCATCATCCTCCCCTGTGTCTCTTCCCCCCTCCCTCATCATCCTCCCCCCTCCCTTGATGATAAGGGGGGAAGAGACACAGGGATAAGTGTGAGGGGTGTTAGGGTAAGGGGTGTTAGGGATAAGGGTGAGGGGGTTAGGTGTTAGGGTGAGGGGTGTTAGGGATAAGTGTGATGATTGTTAGGGTAAGGGATGTTAGGGTTAGGTGTTAGGGTTAGGGTTGTTAGGGATAAGTGTAAGGGGGTATTAGGGTTAGGTGTTAGGGTGAGGGGTGTTAGGGATAAGTGTGAGGGGTGTTAGTGTAAGGGGGGTTAGGGTTAGGTGTTAGGGTGAGGGATGTTAGGGTTAGGTGTTAGGGATAAGTGTGAGGGGTGTTAGGGTTAGGGTAATGGGTGTTAGGTATAAGTGTGAGGGGTGTTAGGGTTAGGTGTTAGGGTGAGGGATGTTAGGGTTAGGTGTTAGGGATAAGTGTGAGGGGTGTTAGGGTTAGGGTAAGGGGTGTTAGGGATAAGTGTGAGGGGTGTTAGGGTTAGGGTGAGGGGTGTTAGGGATAAGTGTGAGGGGTGTTAGGGTTAGGTGTTAGGGTGAGGGGTGTTAGGGTTAGGGATAAGTGTGAGGGGTGTTAGGATTAGGTGGGTGCTAAGGTGAGGGGAGGATGATGATAAGGGAGGGAAGAGACACAGGGGTGTCCTTGCAGCAGAGATCAAAAGAGTCCTTCAGGACTGTATTGCACACTGTGTACAGTAGCCTAGCTATGGTTTTCCCTATTGATGCAGTATCACCTACACTCAGCCTCCTCTCAGTAAGACTGCAAGTTAGTTATGATTCCAAAATGGCTCCTGTCCATGAGGTAGAAGGGTGTGGAAGGCAGGGTATGATGCTGATTGGCTGAAATGTGTCTGCTGACTGTGAGTTGCAGGGTCAAAGTTTGCTCAATGATAAAGTATAGGGGGCAGGTCGAATATCGCATATGTTCGCAGTTCGCCGCGAACGCGAACATGCTATGTTCGCCGGGAACAGTCCGCCGGCGAACTATTCGCGACATCTCTACATGTAACTCATCATACATATGGGAACTTCAGAAGCATTGCTGAAAGCCAGTTAAAGCAGTTAAAGGCACAGTAAATGACTAAATAGCATGACAAAGAGGTACTATATATATATATATATATATATATATATATATATATATTTGTGTTTGGGCCCCTCTCACCAGTAGCTGAGTATGCCCAAATGCTACGCCCTATCAGGCCTGCTAAGAGGGCCAAAAACCAATTATTTACTAATTTTAGCAAAGGCCTGTCGAATTTCTGTTTGAGGATCTGGGATGTAGCGACTATAACATTGGGACTTCCAGCACCCCATGGCTTTGATGATATGTACTGGAGTTTCATTTTTAGAAGCTGATGACGCAGCCCCAATGCGAAATGAATGCCCTGCAAATTTGAATGGATCCAAACCTAAACGACTTAAGATAATCCGAATATAGTGCATAAAGGTGGTTGTAGACAGAGGCTGACTAGAAATACTTAGTAGAGGATGATGTGTGGGTTTACCCTGTAAAGTGAGGAGCAATTTACGAAGTGTGGTAATTGGACAAGTGAAATCGCTAGTAGGATAGTACATAATATTGACTGGTGCATTACTAGTCTTAGAGGAATTCAAGCGAAGAGTGAAAGAATCAGAGGTAAAGGTGACATCCGTCTTAGAGAGAAAGTGTGATTGAGAAGATGAAATAGTAAATTCGCTAGGGCGCAGAAAGCCAAAGAAGGCTAAGGAAGCGGCAGCTTGAATTGTGAGAGAAGTTTTAGGACCAAACGGGTTACTGGACAGACACATAATAATCCTTTTGAATATGTCACTGGTAATAGGAAGTCTGGAGCTTTCTTGCGCTGGTGTATTCCTAGTTAAACCTTTTAAATAAAGTTCAATGGGTGGAGAAGAAATAAAGGACTCTTTAATAAGGTAAACACGAAAATGAAACTGCACCCCCGTGAGATAGGTACGAATGGTAGTGACATGCAGTTTAAGTACTTCGTGACAGTGACTAGCAAAAGTTAAAAATACAGTAATTGTTACGGGTGTAGAAATATGGTAATTGTCGAGAAAAGAATTAAACAAACTCCAAGCTCTTTCATAAGTGATTTTAGTATTGGGAGCCATTCCATCTTCCATAGTCAACCTAGCTTGATTGAGGAGACGATCTATGTTTGGATTAGAGGAAGGAGGTCTGCG
The DNA here is from genome assembly GCA_027410445.1 of Discoglossus pictus. Lineage (NCBI taxonomy): Eukaryota > Metazoa > Chordata > Amphibia > Anura > Alytidae > Discoglossus > Discoglossus pictus. The sequence goes on from CM050166.1 coordinate 60,892,674, forward strand.
ACTTTGATGATGGTGAACTGCGGTGGTATGGATGAATAATCCTGTGGATTAAAATGAGGTATATCAGATAAATGCGACATTTCCATTGGATGGATGAAGAAGTTGTTTTCAAAGTGACTGGAATGCTAATTCCCTAATAAATGATGCGCTCAAGGGGTCAGGAGATTTCTGTGATTTTAGTGTAGAGAACGTTTTTGTAGATGAAGTAACATATCAAACTGGTTGATTAGCCCACTGAGTCTTCCACGCTTTGGTAGCCATCAGGGTAGGCTAAATTACTCTATCCGTAAATTCAACGGATTTAGTTTGAGGCCAAAAAGCAGTGATAGTCTGATGATTGAAGAGGACTTTGAAAAAAGTAGCACCAGTGAATTCCAAAACTTCAGGAGAGGAGGGTGTGGGTTGCGAGAGAAAAAACGATCTAACATTCCAAATGGAAATAAATCGTTTCCAAAGTTGCAAGTCTTCTAGTGAATCCGTGCCAAGTTGAATCTCATCGTACATAGAACATTGAACCAAATCCGTCAGAAGATGATTCAGGAAGGATCTACCCTGAGGTAAAACTCTAGTAGCAAAGTTCAGATGACCTAACAAGCTCTGAAGGTCTTTGATGGTGTTCCTTCTGTAGGGATTAAACCCTCCAATAACCTCTTGTAAATGTATCAGTTTGTTTTGGGGAAGCGAGGACTCCATAAGATGAGTGTCCAGGATAATACCTAAGAATTCCAGTCTGTGAGTAGGCCCCTCTGTTTTGTGAAGGGCGTACGGAATTCTAAGGTGGTCGAATAGATTGAGTACCTTGCGCAGACTGAAACAGGGCTTATGGGGACTTTCCAGAAGTAAAAAATCATCCAAATAGTGAATGATGTGTGGGCATTTACTTTTGTTTAGGATAATCCAGCATAGAGCTTCAGAAAACTGGTCGAAGATTTTTGGGCTGCTACGTGAGCCAAATGTCAGTCTAGTAGAAAAGTAACATTTATTATGCCATGAAATACCATGAAGATGCCAAAGATCCGCCTGAATTGGCAGAAGTTTAAAGGCATGTTCAATATCCACCTTGGACAACCAGCACTGCGTGCCCAAAGCCAAAATGGTAACTATAGCGTGGTCCAAACGTGCATATTGCATTGTGAACTGGTCTGATGGAATCATGGAATTAATGCTAGGAATACAGGAGCCGTGAGGTGCAGAAAGATCAATGATAAGTCATTTCTTTAGTGCGTATTTACTCGTGGCGATCCCGATGGGATTGATACGCCAAATGGGAAAGGGTGGAATAGAAAAGGGGCCGATTAGAAAACCTTTAGTGACTTCGGTGGCAATGAGGTCTCTCACAACCTCAGGCTCCCTCTCTGCGGATAACAAATTAACACAGGAGAGGGAAGCCCGAGGAAATGCTAATACCCCAGTGTGAAACCCAATCAAAAACACAGAAATGAGAAAGGACACCATATTTGGAAAAGGATGACCAGTAAGGAGTTCCAAAAGTAGGGGAGTGTTGACAGTTAATTGTCATTTATTAGCTTGTGGACAAATGGGCTTCGCATGGGACTGGTGACACAGGGCGCAAACATGCAGTAACCGACATGCCGGAAAATTACACATATAGGGGTAAATTATTACATATAGGGGTAGTGCCTAGATATACAATGGGTCTACCCAGACGATCTCTGGTGGGACGTGATTGCATCTGTGGTTCCATGACAGAGACCGAGGGAAAAAGGGCAGAGGAAGTGGAATTGGGGCAGAAAGTGGACTGGTGCAATGGTGACTGACAATGGTGACACACAGGTGACCGTAAACCCGCAAAGTGCCTACAAAATAAATCATGGTCCATGAGGGCCCAGTTAACATGATGATTAAACTGGCTAAGTGTAGCAGCTGCTTTGGCAGCAAATGAGCGGTGATAGTCATAGTAAGCAAATCCACCATAATGGTATGCCAAGTCCACTATAAGGTGAAGGTGGTCATCCAATTTTTGCCGACGGTGAGGAAAGACAGAGCGAATGACGTCTCGAAAAATGTCAAAGGCCAAAACAAATTCCGTAACCGTAAGTTTACGCTGCAGCCTAGGATCTTTGGCTTTTACTGTGACCGAAATGTCACCTTGTGAAAATGTACGCGGGTCAGAAGAATCAGATGATGACAACAGAATGGATACCATATTAACCTCCCGACCCTCGACTATGTCTCTCCTCAGCTGACAAGGCATAATTATAGGGGGCATGTTTCTGGTATCACCTCTTTCTGAAGGAGGTGCTGGCAATGGCAAAAGTGCTGTGCACGGTGAAGGCTGTCTAGCGCCCATAACGCGCTCCTGTAGTGCCTGTACCGTGGACGTTAACTCCGTAATCATTTGATGTAAGGTTTGAAACTGATCAGAAGGCACATTTACTGGAGTAGTCGCAGGATTTGTTGCCTCCTGTAATAATTTATAAAGCTCTAGCTTCCTGGCTGAAGCTGGGAATGAAATGCCCCTCTGAGTAAGCTCCTGTATGAGCCTTGGAACAGTCCAAACTCTTGGAGAAGTTATGCTATGTTGCAATGAGGATGCTCTACCAGGAGAGGATGCTGAGTCCGAAGACGGAGTTCGCGGTGCTGCTGGGACATTATCAGTCATATTTAACCCTATAATTGAATATGGAAGAAGAAATTTGTAACGATACGTATAAGAGCGACTATGGATGAATGATTACCCACGATGGGCCGAAGTACTGACCGAAATCGACGATGTAAATGAATTGAGTGAAATGATAAGAAACGTGAATCCATTAGTGAAAATGTACCACAAAACGGACAACGTGATTCAGAGATTTAGAGTGCGACATGATGAAAGGGACGAATAAAGCGAAAAGTAGTGATTTATGAAATGAGTTAACCTATGACAGGTGCTAAGAGATTGACTAACTGAAAATATCAAAGATTAATTTTAATAAAATGACATGTAAATGACGTAAATAATAGCGGCTTAATACAAAATGTGCAACATGCGAGCAGTGATAAAAATGTATGTACAGACTATTTGGTGGTAATGATAATGTAGGGGATAAATGTATATAATGGAATGATTGACATTGATGGATATGTGGAAACAAGAAATAAATTTAGAAAGGTAACAATGCAGAACCACATAATTATAAATGCAGATATAGTGACCATAAGAAAGGGAAAGAAAATTTGCACAGAACCTAGAAGTAAAAGATAAGAAATAGAACAAGTAACATATGGAGACGCAGAAAAAGAGCTAGAGAAAAGAGAATGACAGACCGGCCAACCCATATACAAATGCATATATCTGATCAGGGGCGGCCCGTCCATTGGGGCGTCAGGGCAAACGCCCCCCCAAATATTTTTGTGACCCTGCAATAAAAAAACACAACAATGTATTAGTAATAACCCAAAAACAATTAAATATAAGGTGTACATCATCATTCAAATCTGATAACTAATACAATTGTACACCATAGCTGAATATTTTAATTATGTGCTGAATAGGAAAGACAGTATTACTACACCCAATTTGCTAAAGATCGAGAGAGTTGCAGAAATGTGGCAGACAGCGAGGATATGAAGTGTATTCATGCATTACTAATCCAGCCAAAACCACATCCAGTAAGATGCAAGTGTACCTTGGTTGAAGTAACTAATTCCGCTAACACACCGCAGTATAAAATGCTACCATAACGAAAACCCGAAATTTCGCGAGATGCGAGAGTTTGGCAGCCATCTCGGATGTGGCAGATATGAATGTGTAATGAAGTGACCAACAGTAGAAGCATAATGGCATATTAAGTATTACAAACCATATGAGCATCATGTTTCCAAGCTAGGTGGCTAATTTCTGCTAAGGAATGTGGTAGAACAGACAAGGTAACGAAAGAACCCGAAATCTCACGAGATGCGAGAGTTAGGTGGCCATCTTGGATGTGACAGATATGAATGTGTAATGAAGTGACCCACAGTGAAAGCATAGTGGCATATTAAGTAGAACAATCATATGAGCATCATGTTACCAAGCTATGTGGCCAATTCCTGCTAAGGAAAAGTGGTGAAACAGACACGGTAAAGAAAGAATCCGAAATCTCTCGAGATGCGAGAGTCCAGCGGCCATCTTGGGAATGGCAGACGAAAATAAAACAAAAGAAGTTGAAAATATTTCTAAATTAACCAGCAACAAGTAAGTATAATATAGAAATAGCGGGGAAGAGCCATAATACTAAACAATAGCCAAAATCTCACGAGAAACGACACTTCTGCCCAATTTGAACTAAAAACCACTATACCCAGGCAGCAAACATAAAACCCCATAGCAGATAAACCACATTTTTTTACTTTAAACTGCATATATGATATGACACAATGAAATGAGGACAGACTTACCGAATGTGACCGAAAACGAGCGAAAAAACGACGAACGAAGGCAGAGCAGTGTTTGGAGAACAGCTGACAGTGCTGCAAGCTGAGACACACTCTGCTGACAAGCACTGAATTCGTGAGCACCCATGTGCAGGGAATTACCGGTTAATAAAGGGTGAGATGGGGGAGGGGTCCTCTCACAATTACCAGGTAATAACCTGGATATATAGTAGCTCACAAAAGTGAGTACACGACGCACATTTTTGTAAATATTTTATATCTTTTCATGTGACAAAACTGAAGAAATGACACTGCTACAATGTAAAGTAGTAAGTGTACACTCTATATAACAGTGTAAATTTGCTGTCCCCTCAAAATAACTAAACACACAGCCATTAATGTCTAAACCGTTGGCAACAATAGTGAGTACACCCCTAAGTGGAAATGTCCAACATGGGCCCAAAGTGTCAATATTTTGTGTGGCCACCATTATTTACCAGCACTGTCTTAACCCTCATGGGCATGGAGTTCACCAGAGCTTCATGGTTGCCACTGGCGTCCTCTTCCACTCCTCCATGATGACATCACACAGTTGGTGGATGTGAGAGACCTTGCACTCCCCCACCTTCCATTTGAGGATGCCCCACAGATGCTCAATAGGTTTTAGGTCTGGTGACATGCTTGGCCAGGCCATCACCTTCAGCTTCTTTAGCAAGGCAGTGGTAGTCTTAGAGGGGTGCTTGGGGTCGTTATCATGTTGGAATACTGCCCTGCGGCCCAGTCTCTGAAGTACATGTTGGCATTCATGGTTCCCTCAATGAACTGTAACTCCCCAGTGCCAGCACCACTCATGCAGGCCCAGACCAAACATATATACACACTAGCGAATTGCCCGTCAAAAAATGAAGGCAATGAAATTGTAAGGTAGCTAATGCTATTTGGTGTGTACTACTGAAATATATAATACACTAGCGAATTGCCCGTCAAAAAATGACGGCAATGAAATTGTAAGGTAGCTAAATTAGTAAATGAATATAGTGTACCTATTTTGAAGCATTGTGATGAAGAGCTGGCAATCTGTGTTGATGTTGCTGCAGCATTAGTGGTGTGGAGCTGCTGCATAAGCATGCTGAATGTGTGCAGTGTAACACTGTGCGTGCGCGAGACCAAACCGTTAGCGTAGTCGTGTACTTCCGCATTGGTGTAAAATGGCGAGTAATGTGTGGTATAGGTCTGTATCGGAATATCCGTAGGTGTTTTGTGGTGTTTTGCGAGTTTAGAGTGCTGTAGCCTCGTTTTCGTTTTGTTCGGCGGCCATTTTTTCTCTCGCTTAGATTTTTTTTTAGTCTCTAAACTGTTTTATTTAGAGTAAAATCGAGGTGTAAGTTGCATTTTTGAGGTCCTGGGTGCTCCCTCTTGGTGTAGGTAAGGTTTTATGTATGTGCTGTGTGTATGTATTGTGTTTTAAATGTTTGTATGTCGGCGTGTTGCGTCCGATGTTTGCGAGGTCGTAATGTGTGGTAACGTGTTTCGTACGTTGTTTGCGTGCCTCGTAAAATTTAGCGAGTGTCTTAATTTGTGTGTCGTGTTTTTTGAGTAGCGACGTGAATTTTGCGAGGGTTTGAGGCCCTTGCCCAGTGACCTCGCCAGCAACTGAGTCCCTCGCTTCGCGAGGGGCCTCAGTTGCTGGCATGGAGCGCCTTCGGCGCTCCATGCCAGCAACTGAGGCCCTTGCCCAGTGACCTCGCCAGCAACTGAGGCCCTCGCTTCGCGAGGGGCCTCAGTTGCTGACATGGAGCGCCTTCGGCGCTCCATGCCAGCAACTGAGACCCGTGCCCAGTGACCTCGCCAGCAACTGAGGCCCTTGCCCAGTGACCTCGCTACGCGAGGGCCGCGGCTCGCTACGCGAGGGCCGCGGCTCGCTTCGCGAGCCCGCAAGCGTGAGCAACGACTCGTACGCTCACAACTATATATGTGATATATATGTATACACACTGCACATTACACACACACAATACATCATTATATATATATATATATATATATGTATACACACTGCACATTACACACACACACCTCACACACACACACACACACAACACATCATTATATATATATATATATATATATATATATGTATACACACTGCACATTACACACACACCTCACACACACACACAACACATCATTATATATATATGTATACACACTGCACATTACACACACACAATACATCATTATATATATATATATATATATATATATATATGTATACACACTGCACATTACACACACACACCTCACACACACACACACAACACATCATTATATATATATATATATATATATATATATATATATATGTATACACACTGCACATTACACACACACCTCACACACACACACAATACATCATTATATATATATATATATATATATATATATACACACTGCACATTACACACACACAATACATCATTATATATATATATATGTATACACACTGCACATTACACACACACCTCACACACACACACACAATACATCATTATATATATATATATATATATATATACACACTGCACATTACACACACACAATACATCATTATATATATATATATGTATACACACTGCACATTACACACACACAATACATCATTATATATATATATATGTATACACACTGCACATTACACACACACAATACATCATTATATATATATATATGTATACACACTGCACATTACACACACACCTCACACACACACACACAATACATCATTATATATATATATATGTATACACACTGCACATTACACACACACAATACATCATTATATATATATATATGTATACACACTGCACATTACACACACACAATACATCATTATATATATATATATATGTATACACACTGCACATTACACACACACAATACATCATTATATATATATATATATGTATACACACTGCACATTACACACACACAATACATCATTATATATATATATATATATATATATATATATATATATATATGTATACACACTGCACATTACACACACACACCTCACACACAATACATCATTATATATATATATATGTATACACACTGCACATTACACACACACCTCACACACACACAATACATCATTATATATATATGTATACACTCTGCACATTACACACACACAATACATCATTATATATATATATATATATGTATACACACTGCACATTACACACACACAATACATCATTATATATATATATATATATATATATATATGTATACACACTGCACATTACACACACACACCTCACACACACACAATACATCATTATATATATATATATATATATATATATATATATATATATATGTATACACACTGCACATTACACACACACCTCACACACACACAACACATCATTATATATATATGTATACACACTGCACATTACACACACACCTCACACACACACACAATACATCATTATATATATATATGTATACACACTGCACATTACACACACACAATACATCATTATATATATATATATATATATATATATATATATATATGTATACACACTGCACATTACACACACACCTCACACACACACAACACATCATTATATATATATATATATATGTATACACACTGCACATTACACACACACCTCAGACACACACACACACAATACATCATTATATATATATATATACACACTGCACATTACACACACACCTCAAACACACACACACACAATACATCATTATATATATATATATATGTATACACACTGCACATTACACACACACCTCACACACACACACACACAATACATCATTATATATATATATATGTATACACACTGCACATTACACACACACCTCACACACACACACACACAATACATCATTATATATATATATATATATGTATACACACTGCACATTACACACACACCTCACACACACACACACAATACATCATTATATATATATATATATATATATGTATACACACTGCACATTACACACACACCTCACACACACACACACACAATACATCATTATATATATATATATATGTATACACACTGCACATTACACACACACCTCACACACACACACACACAATACATCATTATATATATATATATGTATACACACTGCACATTACACACACACCTCACACACACACACACACAATACATCATTATATATATATATATATATATATATATATGTATACACACTGCACATTACACACACACCTCACACACACACACACAATACATCATTATATATATATATATATATATGTATACACACTGCACATTACACACACACCTCACACACACAATACATCATTATATATATATATGTATACACACTGCACATTACACACACACACCTCACACACACACAATACATCATTATATATATATATATATATGTATACACACTGCACATTACACACACACCTCACACACACACACGATACATCATTATATATATATATATATATATGTATACACACTGCACATTACACACACACCTCACATCATTATATATATATATATGTATACACACTGCACATTACACACACACCTCACACACACACACAATACATCATTATATATATATATATATATATATATATGTATACACACTGCACATTACACACACACCTCACATCATTATATATATATATATATATGTATACACACTGCACATTACACACACACCTCACAGACATACACAATACATCATTATATATATATATATATATATATATATGTATACACACTGCACATTACACACACACCTCACACACACACACAATACATCATTATATATATATATATATGTATACACACTGCACATTACACACACACAATACATCATTATATATATATATATATGTATACACACTGCACATTACACACACACCTCACACACACACACACAATACATCATTATATATATATATGTATACACACTGCACATTACACACACACCTCACACACACACACACACAATACATCATTATATATATATATATATGTATACACACTGCACATTACACACACACCTCACACACACACACACAATACATCATTATATATATATATATATGTATACACACTGCACATTACACACACACCTCACACACACACACACACAATACATCATTATATATATATATATGTATACACTCTGCACATTACACACACACCTCACACACACACACAATACATCATCAGTCAGACCCATCAGACTACTTACATTCATCGAAGCTGTTCAATTATCCACCACTATGCATCTCCTGCCTGTACGTTTTTCTGCAGAGGCAGGGACTTCCTGAATGACTTTGCATGCATGTGACGTAATTCTGAAACTCCCTGCCTCTGCAGAAAATGTGCAGGCAGGGGAGACATGGCGGAGGTGAATTGAAATGCTCCAATGAATGTAAGTAGTCTGATGGGTCTAATGGGGCATGGAGTTCTGCTCCCTCTCTCCAGCAGCGTGCACGCACAGTTCCCTCTCTCCAGGGGCGTGCACGCACAGTTCCCTCTCTCCAGGGGCGTGCACGCACAGCTCCCTCTCTTCGCAAAGGCCGCAAATGCTGTCAAGGAGCAGCGAGGGCTGCAGTTGCTGCGAGGGCTGCAGCCCTCTTCGCGAGGGCTGCAGTTGCTGGCAAGGAGCGCCTGCGGCGCTCCTTGCCAGCAACTGCGACCCTCGCTTCGCGAGGGCCGCGGGCTCGCTATGCGAGCCCGCTAGCGTGAGCAACGGCTTAAGCAAGCTCGCCTGCTCACAACTATATATGTGATTAATAAATGAATATACTTTACCTATTTTGAAGCATTGTGTTGAAGAGCTGGCAATGTGTTTTGATGTTGCTGCAGCATTAGTGGTGTTGAGCTGCTGTGTAAGCATGCTGAATGTGTGCAGTGTAATAGTGTGCATAACGAGACAAAACTGTTAGCGTAGTTGTGTACTTCCGCATTGGTGAAAAATGGCGGGTAATGTGTGGTATGCATCTTAGCGGAATATCCGTAGGTCGTTTGTGCTATTTTGTGAGTTTCTTGTGGTGTTTTGCTTGTTTAGAGTGCTGTATCCTAGTTTTCGTTTTGTTCGGCAGCCATTTTTTCTCTCGCTTAGCGAATTCTTTAGTGTCTAAACTCTTTTGTTTTTAGTTAAATGAAGGTGTAAGTTGTTTTTTTGAGGTCCTGGATGTATCCTCTTGCTGTAGGTAAGCTTTTTATGTATGTGCTGTGTGTATTTATTGTGTTTTGAATTTTGTCATGTTCGCGAGTTGCGTCCGAGGTCATAATGTGTGGTAACATGTCTCATATGTTTTTTGCGTTACGAGGTAAAGTTTGCAAGGGTCGTAGTTGGTGTGTCGTGTTGTTTGCGTTGCAACGTAAAGTTTGCGAGGGTCACAGTTGCTGTCAAGCAACTGAGGCCCTCGCTGCGCGAGCCCGCAAACATGAGCAACGGCTCTGGCTGGCTCGCCTGCTCACAACTATATATGGGATATGTCTATATGTGTATATATGTTTTCTATAATATGTTGTGTTGATTTACCCTATATGCATTTACCTGATGATGTCAGATGCTGCCTCCACTCTCTCTGCATCGCTGTTTACATTCAAAATGAGGGTTTCATCTCATATCAGTTTTTGTGTTCTTTGTGCCTTATGCTTTTATCTGTCATTTAGGGATTATTTCAACTACCTTTCCTCAGTATAGATGTATACTTTTTGTGGTGGGAGTGCCATGTTCTGGGCCTGCATGAGTGCTGCCAGCACTGGGGAGATACAGTTCATTGAGGGAACCATAAATGTCAATATGTATTGTGATATACTGAAGCAGAGCATGATCCCCTCCCTTCGGAGACTGGGCCGCAGGGCAGTATTCCAACATGATAACGACCCCAAACAAGCCTCCAAGACTACCACTGCCTTGCTACAGAAGCTGAAGGTAAAGGTGATGTACCGGCCAATCATTTCTCCAGACCTAAACCCTATTGAGCATCTGTGCAGCATCCCCAAACGGAAGGTGGGGTAGTGCAAGGTCTCTAACATCCCCCAGCTCCATGATGTCATCATGGAGGAGTGGAAGAAGACTCCAGTGGCAACCTATGAAGCTTTGGTGAATTCCATGCCCATGGGGGTTAAGGCAGTGCTGGAAAATAATGGTGGCCCCACAAGATATTGACACTTTGGGCCCAATTTGTATATTTCCACTTAGGGGTGTACTCACTTTAATTGCCAACGGTTTAGACATTAATGGCTGAGAGGACAGCAAATTTACACTGTTATACAAGTTGTACACTTAATACTTTACATTGTAGCAGGGTGTCATTTCTTCAGTGTTGTCACATGAAACAATATAATAAAAAATTTACAAAAATATAAGGGGTGCACTCACTTTTGTGAGATTCTGTATGTATACATATATATATATATATATATATATATATATATATATATATATATATACATATATATTATACCTTCACATAACATATTGTAATGTCCAGGTGGTTAATACCAATCATGGAGCACACATGGACCACGCCAAATACTCTGAAGCATTGACAATTAAAGGACTAGACACACCTCAAACAATACTCAGCAACAGTATTGATCCTCACCACATCACACAGCACAGTATTGACAGCGATTATCCACATCACACCCATGGAAATGTATGTCATCTACACAATAACCTTGGCTTTTATACACTGGGATTTGAGATGTGTCATCATGGGCAGTCTGAGGCCTTAAAAAGAAGAGTGGCTAAATTGCGGTGGTGAATGGCACAGGTATATTGCTAGATAGTACAGGTCAGGCACTGGATTGTCTCATGGAGCATGTAAGGAACAGGGTGTTATAGGCACAGGGATATGGGAGTACAGGGACAACAAATCATGACCAGGGATATTGCACTAATTTGTTTAAACTGTTGAGAATCACATGGAGCACCAGGAAACTTACTTCCATCATCAGGAATCACCTGTCCTGTGAAGTCCCACACCATTAATCTTGTGCACGTGGCAAGATGTATACCAGTAATAAATCTGAATCAATTAATTATTACTCATACATGTGATTTGGTTAATAACAATTCAGTGGAGTGGTGATCCAGAACAGTGTTAGAATGAATAATATCAAAGAATGAACTCTAAAAAAATACTACTAATGCTGTTAATGCATGCTTTAGAAAATAGTGATCATAACATATAAAATATTGCTTGAACACACGTTTTATTCATATAATACATGTGACCACTTGTAAACCACACTTGTGTCACTAAAATGGGCTGAAGTGTTCACATAAAAATGTTTTTGAATGAAAAGAAGGATAAATATTACATCATCATGCCACACTTAATGCAGAGTATGCGCTAGTATGTGAATTGATTTCAAACAATGATGCTATTAACATCAGATTTAACACAGAAAGTGTAAACAACATCAATTACTAATCAACATAAGTTTAGTGACATACAAACATATGATTGGATGAAGGCATGAGTCTACATGAAGATGATCAATATACAAGTATATTATTGTTGTATGTTGATGTCCCACATCAGTAACCATTAGAATCACAGAGTATAACAATGTCATTGTTTAGTATAAATACAGAGCACAGTCAGAAATGTATCTGATAGTGTATTAAAATCATGGGTGTGTTGTGCACAGATACTAGAGGACAAGAGGCTGATTGGTAAAATGGAAAATACCTAAAGGGTTAAAGGTAATATGTTATAATAATAATGATGCATAGCATCTACTAAAGTCACATGTGGTCAATACACCAAATTAACCATAATCAGATGAATAAAAATATCATCATTCAACGCTTTAACAAATAGATGTAACCAGTAATGAGCATAGCACCTACATCATGTCTTTATCTGCTCTATTACACAGATGCATTAACTCCTGGTTTATGTAATCCAGTTCAATTACACACAGAGTGTTCAGAAAATCAAAAATATGAAAAAAAGATGATCATAACCTAAAAAAAGCAGAGGAGGAGAAAAATCTAGCAATACGCGTATGTTCAGTACAGTGCAAAATAACTGTAGCAATAAAGCAACTTACTTGATCTTCATCTACAAGCAGTTGAAAGTATTCTGTATCTATTATGAGAAATCACTTGCCATGACCTTCAATAATGATGTGGCATCTCACAAGGAATGCTTAACTGTGTCATTGAGCCAAGAGTACTATCACTCTGTATGATATTGTTCAGCCACATTGATATCACATTCATTTGTTATGTAGGTGTTATCAGATTATAACTGATTGCTATGATATTGTCATGTCTAAACACTTACCCATGAATACTGAGAGAAGACAAAAGGTCAGCAGCCATAGTGTCTGTTAATTACACCAGACAAAAGTATCTATTCTCATATTGATGAGAGGATGACATTATTAACTAATGGAGGGGAGGGGGGGGGGGGGTTGTCATTGATGGGATGACTATCTGATAGCTACTGTGTCTATATTTCACTTACATTATTTGGTAGCACTTCTTGCAGATGAAGAAGAGGCCTTTACAGTGTTGAAACTGCCTAAAATCAAAATATAACAAATAAAAGGTTACCTTCCTCAACTACTGCAACTCTCTCCTTGCTGGCCTCCCCATCACATGTCTTTCTCCACTCCAATCCATAATTACCTCATCCACTAGACTCATCTACCAAACTCAGTACTCAGTTTATGTGGTTCCTCTCTGTCATTCACTCTATTTGCTTCCAAGAATAAAATGTAAATCCATGATCCTATCCTATAACACTCCTTTCCTTGCTTCACTAGACTATCCTTTCCTCAAATCCTTCAAATCCTCACTAAAAACGTATCTGCTTAAAGAAGCTTATCACCTTCAGCCTTAATATACACAATACATCTATTATCCTTCTATACCTTGCCCATATCCTTTTGATTGTAAGTAATGCTATGTGCTTTGGTGAAAGCACAGAGTACATTTGATTTTAAGCAAATAGCTGGCCCTGCATTCTTTTTGGGGGGGGGGGGGGATGTTAGACCACCCAGGACCTGTATGCTTTGGCCCACTGGAGAAGGAACTGGCAACCCACTTCAGTATCTCTGCCATGAATACCAAGTGGATCAGCATGGCCATGGACATAACGATGTCCTGGTATGTTATGGTCTATGAGGTCACAGAGAGTTATGTATCCTTACTGGAAAAAAACTCATGCAGTTGACTATAAACATAAAAACCTGTTATGTTGTTTTACTGATACTACTGTTTTGAAAGTATATTTTTACTTAAACGTATAATAAATAGGGTTTTCATACTACACTATTTGGTCCTTTTGCTCTCCAGCCCCTTCCTACTATATATTTTAATGGTTTTAGAGCACTAATTTATTAGAAGCCAGCAAATGCCTCTAACCCATGATTTTGGCTGCTGGTGCTTCTTTCTCTAAATGTTTCGAAGTATTCTATTGACTTAAGCCCATAATTTACGTTTTACATCGTCCACTCATAAACCCTGCCTTTTTAAATAGGATTTAAGGGGGCTCACAATCAAGCATTCAAGCAATCTATAAAATGCATAAGATTATCTGTGCCTTGAGTACCGGGATTGATATTATACATAAATAACAGTTACAAATTATATATTTTAAATGCGTATTTTTGGGTTTGTGACTGTTGTGCAATTAATTCTAATGTTTTTCCATGCATTCCCATTCTTTTAAAGTACAGTATTGTGTGTTTAATAGCTGCTACAGCTCAAGTGTTTGAAAAAGCCCTTGCAAGTCTTATTTAGTACTCAATATTATTGACAGAAACTTGGTACTTTTTTCAGTTGCAAGTCAGACTTAGTTTACGAGCTAGTCTAATAGACTATCGATTGTTTGTAATTTTCATTTATTAGCCCCCACAATGTTCTAGCTGTGCTAAAACCAACATAGTTCTAAGCCTACATTTTTGTCTTTGGCTGGACAGTAGTGATTGTGGTCTGGGAACTCGTAATCAGAATGCCAGTAGCTAATAGAATATGTGGCAATTTTGAGAGCGGTTTTAAGTGTGTATAAATTTACAATTTGGGCAACAGAATAGGGCCCTTAGCTTGTTACATACTTAAGGCACAGGTTACATTTTCCAAAACTCCAGAGATCCTTAAACTTGACCTAATCCTAAAATATAGAAAATTAAAATAACTCCAGATATTTATGTTGCTGGTTGTATGAATTGTGTGAAACACCATTAAGAACAACATTACTCCATAATATTTGGGTTTCAATAATCTGTAAATAGGATAATAAGAGAGAACTGAGTTATTTTAAAACCTTTTGCATTACAATTTAATTGGTTAACATAAAGTAGTTAGAACAATTTTAAATTATAGGCGCCAAATATTTGCATACTATAACTGTCAATGTTAGGAAATGTATAGTGCAAAAATAGTATTGCAATACTTGAATGAATTCCAGCGATTGTGACATTCAACTGTCAGCAAACACCATGCTATGAATGTGGAAAGTTGGTTGAGATACGTATTTCACAAACACAGTGTACAAATCTAACAGGAAAAGATGGCAAGTGACAAGCATGTGAAGATTGTGAAAAGGAATCAGTTGAAAAGCTAGATTTTTGGGTCAATATCGTTGATATCCTGACCTTTTTCTGTCCACGACCATGATGCATGCCTCAGTTATCTGACCTGTCTATAGACCCCACCATTGTACTTCTTCATTAGAGTTTCAGTGCCATTTTATTAAATCTTTAATTGAATTAAGGAACTACTATAGTTTCATATTTACAGTAAGCTAGATAGTAGTCAAACTGTTTTTAGAAAGTAAAAACACACAGCCTTGAATTTATTATCTATTTTATGTAATGATGCTATAGTGGGAGATATAGTTTTGTTTTTGCTAATCTGCTTCTACAGGTGGAAGATCTTCAATGTAGAAGAAGTTTTCACATTTTACAATGGAGATGTGGTAATGCACAGTGACAACTCTTTCAATAGGACTAATGGAAGTCTTAATGTACACTAAAAAAATATCTTGCCCACTATATTCTCTAAAAGAGCATAGAATAAAGATGAGATTACAATGGCTTTTGAGCACAAGCATATATTATAATAATTTTAGACATTTTAAATTATGTCTAAATAATTTAAATTAAATGAACACATGCTCACTCCTCCTGAGGTTTTGTTTTCAGGCTACTAATACACTGATATAATTGGTGTCTGTAAGGATCAGTAAAAACATAATTGTGAGACCTCGAGAAACAAGGGACCAAAACTCCAATTGACCAGGTCAGGTCATCCTCTACGGTTTACCAAGTCAGGGAGAGTGACTGACAGTTAATCAGCCTATAGAATAAGGATTTGCGGAACAAGTGGTTAGTGAGTGCCAGTAATATGGCCTATAGCTCTAAACTCAGAGACACAGAATTAGATATTTGACAGCAGATATAAAGCAAATAGGCCAGTCTAGTCTTCCAGTTCTATTTACCTAAGCATTTATCCTAATGTTTGGCTTCAGGAAGGTTTTATGCATATCCCAGACATGCTCAAATTATTTACTTGTGTTTGTCTCTGCCACTTCTACTTTCACTTAAGTACTACTCTATCTGTAAAGTAGTACTGTCACAGAATACATCCTGCCTTCCGAGGGTCCAACCAGCCAGCTACTAATTGGAGAGGGTGATAAGCACCAGGACTCTGTAGGAAATGCCCTTTGGGAAAGGAACGGAGGGTGCAGATGCTTGATTCAGGCTACTATACCTTTCTTCTTTCCCAAATAAATATAGCTATGAGGCATATATTCTCACAAGAGGGTTCTGATCACGTACAACCTTATAGGGACATGAAACCAGGTGAGAATTAACATAAAATCAAAATTTTGTAACTTGAAAATTTCCCTTACCAATACAGTTTATCCAATCTGGATGGGGCCTACATCAGATGTATAATCACTGGTCCATTTTGGGGTTTGGCCAGCCAATGAATGAAAGGCCTACAACCCCAGGCAAGTCAATTGGGCAAATTAGAATGGAGGTGCCTTGGTAACAGATTTACAATGAAGGGAAAGAGGCAAGATAATACAATGAGAAAGTATGTGACTGAAGGCTGCAACTAGTCTTGAAAGGGAAGATTCAATTTAGTCTAGAGAAAACATCAGTTATGGAAGGTGATTGATACAGAAAGTGAAAATAGCTCTTCTACATTTAGAGAATGGTTAGATCAGCAGTTAGATCAGGTGGGTAGGCTGATTGTGTCAAGTACTGCCTGCATTCATTTCTTAATTTATTACCAAACAGAGACTTAAACCCTGGCCCTTCAGATTAAAAATATTGATTGTGCTCCAGCTGAGCTATCCAGGCTCTGCACTGTAGCACTGGCAGTTACTGTTTCTGCTCAGTTTTGAAGCAAAAGCTTTTGCATGTTGTTTGAATGTGATAACTACTGCACCACAGTGCCTTGAATCACAGCTGAGGATTGGACCTTCTCTCTAAATTGTTTTATGGCCATGGGTTCCCCTGCTTCTAATGTTGTTAGTTTTTTACCTACTTTCTTGGATTACAAGGGTCCTTTAAAGCTTTCTATCAATTGCAACAATACCATGCTCAAAGGCTGCAGTTGAATTAGCTCTAGCACTGTAGATAATAAGTAGCTCTCAGCTCCCTGTTGCTAGAAAAAGGTAAAACAGGTGTGTTATAAACTTCTCTAAATATAAACTTCCCCTAAAAAAAAATAAGTTTACGTTGAACTTCCCTTTCTGTCAAACACTTCTGGTATGCTTCAGTTTGCACGGTCCACATGTGGTATTTTAAACCCGTCTTTCATGTTCTGAATCACTGTATATTTCCTACACAGTATAATTGTGCAACATCTTTATTTTTATAAGGAAGTGCTATATACGAGTAACGTTGTTATTAAGAAGAGTCCAGCATTCTTATTCAAACTCTTGCACACAACAATTAGATTTTTATTGGCACTTGTATCTGAACAATTAAAACATAATTAAAATGCCAAAATCTGTTGTAAACATATTTCACTTGATAATCTATAAATTAGATTATTTGCAGAGATGTGCCCAAGATTTATGCTGCCCTCTTCTACCTCCTCTTAAATATTTTCTACTGTCACCTTAAAACATGTTGGTATCAACCTAAAAAGTTCTGTAAACTGTCTCTACACATTATTTTAGACATTGTACTCTTCAGCAACTCATTCCCAAGAATGAACATTGTTTGTGTGGCTCCTTATGATAATTAATTTCTAAAGGAGGTTAGTGGGTCTAACTGGATGACATTGGGGAAAATAGTTTTTGCCATCACAGCATCAAAGAAGCTGATTGTGTTAATAATTACCACATCAAATTAGTGTTCAGAAGCTGCTTATTTGCATAGAAGAACTGCATAGTCAATGCTGAGTATTTCAGAAATGTAGTTTAGAAAAAAATAGTACTATATATAGCCATTATTTTATGCTCTATGATGAAATCCACAAACAACTGTTAGTTGTCCCTGATTGGCTGTGAGTTCCAATCTTTACATAGTTATATAGATACATAGCAATTGAGGTTGAAAAAAAACTTTTAGTCCATCAAGTTCAACCTTTTAGAATTCTTATGATCATTGTAATCTGTGGATTAATTGTAATTTTTTCCAAGAGGGGAAAAAAATCTTCCTGACCCCATATACTGGCAACTGAATTACTGGTTAGGTGATCAGATCCCTTCATAGGCATCTTTTTCTAGCGAAAATAAATCTAATTTATTTAGTCTTTCTTCATAGTTTAGTCTGTACATTCACTTTATTAGTTTTGTTGCCCTCCACTGTACTTTTTCCAGATCTGAAATGTCATTTTTATTAATTGGTGCCCAAAATTATACTCCATATTCCAAAAGAGGGCGTAAATGAGAAATGTATA
Source organism: Discoglossus pictus (assembly GCA_027410445.1). Taxonomy (NCBI): domain Eukaryota; kingdom Metazoa; phylum Chordata; class Amphibia; order Anura; family Alytidae; genus Discoglossus; species Discoglossus pictus. The sequence continues at coordinate 60,911,988 of CM050166.1, forward strand.
TAGTGGCGGAAATATATTTACTTCCCTTGCTTTTACAAGCTTCTTAATATTGTATTTGCCTTTGTAGATGCTGCTTGACATTGAGCACTGTTATGTAGGAGGTTGTCCATAAGCACTTCCTAGTCCCTTTCCATCTCTGATACCCCTATATCTTCTCCATTAATATCATAAAGTGCATGCTTATTTTTCCTTCCCATGTGCATAACTTTCATCTAAAATAAGTCCCTTTGGAGGGAAAGGACATCATTTTCTGGTTTAACTACCTTGCACAACTTGTCCGCAGCAAAAACAGAGACTATACTTTCCAGTCCTACTTCTAAGCCATTATTCAATATGTTAAGGAGAGGACCTAATACTGAATCCTGAGGAACCCCACTTACCACATTTGTCCAATCTGAGTATCTTTCATTTACAACAATCCTTTACTTCCGGTCTTTTTGCCAGCTCTCGATCCATGAGCAATAGTCTCCTACTTTTCTCCTCACAGAAACAAATTAAATGTCTTTGACATGACCTATCCCTCATAAATCTGTGTTGATTCCTACTTATTATCATGTTCATATTGTCATATCCCTGTATATTATCCTCTATTAATCCCTCTAAATACTTCTCCACTACAGAAGTGAGGCTTATAGGTCCGGATTTGCTCTTGCTCCCTTCTTAAATAAAGGTATCATATCTGTGTTTCTCCAGTCATTTCTCGTAGCTTTGGAACTAACACAATCTCAGATTCATAAACAAACACCTAAATCATTATGAGCATGTACTAGCCCTGTGATTGTAAGGGGATGGCAATACTTATAAGTAATGGATAGCATGCAAAGGCAAAAGGGGGATCAATAATTAATGGCTGACTCATGAACTTAAAATACTGAATTCAAGGATCCACCCTACTAAATTATTGTATATATAATATTAAAAAAATTCAGTGCAAAAGTACTTATATTTAAAATGAGAATTTATGTTGATATCAAAATAAAGATTTTCCCTATGTCATTTAAATTTTTGCTGTATTATATATGCACAGGATAAAAGGCTTTTACGATTATTATTACATTGTATTTCTAAAGCACCAGCAGATTTAGTTAGAGTAGATTATATGCTGTCCCTTTAAAATGAGTTTAGTGAGACCATGAACCTGGTTGACTTATGTATAAAGGCATTACTCTTTGTATTGAAGACATTATATAGCAATATTAATGTTTTTGTGTTGAGAGGCTTCAAGCAAGGAAACCACTTTGTGCTAAGACAACAAAGGGATACATGGAGTTTATCTAATGCAAATGCAGCCTCAGCTGAAGTTTATCTGCCTCGAGCAAGCAGCCAGCTATACTTCCTGAGCAATGCAAATCTATTTTTGTACACTGCAGTTATGTGGTTTAGAGAAACTGTATCAAGTCACCTAGTACAGTTCACATCAATAGTGGAGCATTGGGATGTCTGACCTTACAAGAACACTGTATTTAGGAAAAACTTCACATTTGTGCAGTATTTAACAATCCGATAACATTAGCCATTAACACTGGGCCGGATTAAGACCTTTAGAGGCCCTAAGCTGCCTCTGTATATATATATCTAATTCAAAATATAAACAATAATAAACCATTACCATCTATATGATCAACCTCTAAGATAGCTTTTTTATTATTGTAAATATATATATGCTCAAAAGTTGGCATACCCTGGCAGAAATTGTGAAATTCTGGCATTTATTTTGAAAATATGACTGATCATGCAAAAAATCTCCTGTGTGTTTTATTGAAGGTTAGTGATCATATGAAGCCAATTATTATCACATAGTTGTTTGGGTCCTTTTTAATCATAATGATAACAGAGATCACCAAAATGGCCCTAATCAAAAGTTTACATAACCTTGAATGTTTGGCTTTATTACAGACAAACGAGGTGACACACACAGGTTAAAATGGCAATTAAAGGTTGATTTCCCACACATAAGCCTTTTTAAATTGCAATTAGTGTCTGTGTGTAAATAGTCAATGAGTTTGTTAGCTCTCACATGGGCGCACTGAGCAGGCTAGATACTGAGCCATGGGGGCAGAAAATGACAAAAGACCTGCTTAACAAGGTAATGGAACTTCATGAAGCTGGAAAAGGATATACAAAGATATCCAAAGCCTTGGAAATGCCAGGCAGTACTTTTCAATCACTTATTAAGAAGTGGAAAATTCGGGGATCTCTTGATACCAAGCCAAGGTCAGGTAGACTAAGAAAGATTTCAGCCACAACTGCCAGAAGAATTGTTCAGAATACAAAGAAAAACCCACAGGTAACCTCTGGAGAAATACAGGCTGCTCTGGAAAAAGAAGGTGTGGTTGTTTCAAGGAGCACAATACAACGGTACTTGAGCAAAAATGAGCTGCATGGTCGAGTTGCCAGAAAGAAGCCTTTACTGCACTAATGCCACAAAAAGCCCGGTTACAATATGCCTGACAACACCTTGACACACCTTACAGCTTCTGGCACACTGTAATTTGCAATGACGAGATCAAAATAGAGCTTTATATTCACAGCCATAAGCGCTATGTTTGGAGAGGCGTCAACAAGGCCTATAGTGAAAAGAATACCATCCCCTCTGTGAAGCATGGTGGTGGTCACTGATGTTTTGGGTCTGGGTGAGCTCTAAAGGCACAGGAATCTTGTGAAAATTGATGGCAAGATGAATGCAGCATGTTATCAGAAAATATTGGCAGTCAATTTGCATTCTTCTGCACGAAGGCTGCGCATGGGACACTCTTGGACTTTTCAGCATGACAATGACCCTAAGCACAAGGCCAAGTTGACCCTCCAGTTGTTACAGCAGAAAAAGGTGAAGGTTGTGGAGTGGCCATCACAGTCTCCTGACTTTAATATCATCGAGCCACTCTGGGGAGATCTCAAACGTGCGGTTCATTCAAGGCGACTAAAGACTTTGCATTTTCCCAAGACAAATGGGCAGCTATACCACTTGCAAGAATTAGATGTCTCACAGACAAATATTACAAAAGACTACACGCTGTCATTTATACTAAAGGGGGCAATACACAGTATTAAGAACTAAGGGTATGCAAACTTTTGAACAGGGTCATTTCATTTCTTTCTTTCTTTCCATGTTTTGTTTTATGATTGTGCCATTCGGTTATAACCTACAATTGTTTGAGGATTTGCATCATTTAATTTAAAGAACACGCCCACAACTTTAAAGATTTTTTTTTTTTTATTGTGAAGCAAACAACAAATAGGACAAAATAACAGAAAAAGTAAATGTGCATAACTATTCACCCCCATGAAGTCAATACTTTGTAGATACACCTTTTACGGCAATCACAGCTCTAAGTCCCTATGAGCTTGCATCATCTTACCACTGGGATTTTTACCCATTCCTCCTTGCAAAACTGCTCCAGCACCTTCAAGTTGGATGGTTTGCGCTTGTAAACAGCAATCTTTAAGTCTGACCACAGGTTTTCTATTGGATTGAGGTCTGAGCTTTGACTAAGCCATTGCAACACATTTACATGTTTCCCATTAAACCAGTCAAGTGTTGCTTTAGCAGTGTGTTTGGGGTCATTGTCCTGCTGAAAGGTGAAACTCCGTCCTAGCCTCAAATCATGCACAGTTTTTGCTCAAGAATATCCCTGTATTTAGCACCATCCATCTTTCCCTCAACTCTGACCAGTTTCCCAGTGCCAGCTGCTGAAAAACCCACAGCATGATGCTGCCACCACCATGTTTCACTGTGGGGATGGTGTTCTTTGGGTGATGTTATGTGTTGGGTTTGCGCCAGACATAGCATTTTCTTTGATGGACGAAAAGTTCATTTTTAGTCTCATCAGACCAGAGCACCTTCCTCCATACATTTTGGGAGTCTCCCATATGCGTTTTTGCAAACTCATAACGTGCCATTTTGTTTTATGCTGAAAGTAATGGTTTTCTTCTGGCCACTCTGCCATAAAGCCCAACTCTATGGAGTGTATGGCTTATGGTTGTCCTATGTACAGATACTCCAGTCTCTGCTGTGGAACTCTGTAGCTCCTCCAGGGTTACCCTAGGTCTCTGTGCTGCCTCTCTGATTAATGCCCTCATGCCCGGTCTGTTAGTTTTGGGGGGTGGCCGTCTCTTGGCAGGTTTGCTGTTGTGCCATGTTTTTTCCATTTGGTTATGATAGATTTGATGGTGCTCTTGGAGATCATCAAAGATTTGGATATTTTTTATAACCTAACCCTGACTTGTACTTCTCAACAACATTGTCCCTTACTTGTTTGGAGAGTTCATTGGTCTTCATGGCAGTGTTTGGTTAGTGGTGCCTCTTGCTTAGGTGTTGCAGCCTCTGGGGCCTTTCAAAAGAGGTGTGTATATTTAATGACAGATCATGTGATACTTAGATTGCACACAGGTGGACATCATTCACTAATTATGTGACTTCTGAAGGTAATTGGTTGCACCAGAGCTTTTTATGGGCTTCATAACAAAGGGGGTGAATATATACGCACATGCCCATTTTCTGTTTTCTATTTCTAAAAAATAGTTTTATGTATATATTTTTCTCATTTCACTTCACCAACTTAGACTATTGCGTTTTGATCCATCACATAGAATTCAGATTAACAAAACATTGAACTTAATTTAAGGCTGTAATGTAACAAAATAGGTAAAAAGTTAAGGGGGTGAATACTTTTGCAAGGCACTGTATATAACCAATTCGCCAAGGGTATGCAAACATTTGAGCACAACTGTATGTCATTTTATATGTTTTGTGGGAACCTCCATTTTTTTTAATGGAAACTGGTTCGGCCGAACCATTTGCAGTTTTGCACTATATGGTACATGGAAAATGTCGGTGGTGCCCCCCTTCCCTTGATGCCCTAAGCATGTGCTTATTTTGCTTAAAGGTTAATCCAGCCCTGCATTAACAGTAAGCCATTAACAGAAAGACACTTTTAGAGAATTTATTTTTCTGTAAATACTGTTTGCATATAGCATTCTTTCTGAGAGCAATTCTTCTGTTCTGGATGTAACATCACTTTCCCTTTCAATAAAAGTACAATAGAGTGTTTATATATGCATTTACAGTGCTCCGCACATGTCATTAGGCCCTTTGCAAGACCTCCTTGGTACCATTAACCTGTGGTTCGATTTTTGCCATTTGCAGGCTTGACGGAGTGGTTAGTGTGGTTGTGATTTTAGCATTGCGAAAGTGAAAGATCAAAGGCTTGGAGGGCATTAACTTGCAATTTAAAAAAATCGCTATGAATCGCAGCTTGGAGCCTGTAACTCGATCGGAGCCTGCAAAGCGAAGCCAAGTGAATAGCAAAATTAAGTTACGTGCTCCATTTCCGAGCCCGGAGCTCCCGAAGCATTGATTGAATGAGGCTCATAGTATTTTCCTAGTGCCAGGTACTATGAGCCTCATTCAATTATAACTCTGCTACAACTCTGGTGCTATTCAATTGAACAAGCCCGCAAGTAAGGGACGAAAGCCAAAACCGTAAACCATTCAATCGTATGTAGCATTTCAGGGTGGGGACATGATCAGTTAAGCAAGGCCGTAACTACCCATTGAGAAACAACCAATAGAAAATGAGACCGTAATCATTAGGTCAGTAAAACATGGAGGTTACATGCCAATCAATATGTGATCGGACTCGCAAAACCGCAAAACACGAAATAATTAAATTGAATGCCAATACTGTTCTAGTCCATATGGGTGGCCTGATATGTATTAACTCATTGATTCCCGAGATCGATATAAACCTGAAATGAAACATAAAATAAAATTATTTTTATTGCCAATTTGCGAGCTTGAGGCTGTTGTGCAATTCATTTTAATGCCTTTCATTGTTTTCCATATCATTTACAGTTAGGAAATTGATTTTTTATTTGCTTTTACAGTGCTACGTATATGTCTTTAACCCCTTTGTGGGTCCTCTCTAGTACTCGTAGGATTTTCTTCTACACTTGCCATTAACGGGTGTGATACATTTGCGGGCTCGAGGAATTGTAGATTTCGGCTTGCAAAAAAACGCCAATTGAATAGCAAATTAACTTACGGCCTCTCTTACGGGCTACTGTAACTTACAATTGCTCAACTGAATGAGGCTCATTATATATATTGCCTCTTGCAAAGTGCTTATTGCGCTGATTGTGACATACAGTATATCTGAATATGCACTGAGCTGCAAAACATAGTAAATATACATGTGGGCTTTCTAATAGTGCAGATACATTTAATTAAATACTCACAAAATATTAGATTAAACCCCATATTCATTATAAAGGAACACTACAGTTCAAGAACAAAGACACTTGTTTGTCAAGTATATACCAAATTAACAAAATGGCTGTGTAAGCCATTGGCATAAGGCATTTTTGGGCAAAAGGCATTTTTGGGGAAAATCAAAATTTCTGAACATTCTGTTTAAAAGTACAGGAATGAATCACGACAGTGTGTGTTTTGGATATCAGTGGAGTGGAGAAGGAGGGAATAGAGAAATTGAAGTAGACACAACGCCATTCCCTTTTATTGGTTCAGAAGTAGACGTCTTACCATGGCTCTCCAGAAATGTAAAGGCCCCTCTGATAACACAACTTCCACTAATGTATCATGGATCTCTCCAAGATCATGCAAAAGCATCAAAATGTATTTTTTTCTAATTTAAGAAATTGATGTATGTACTTTTTCCTGCTTAATTATGCTCTGAGGGAGTTTATTCTCTGAGTACATTTGAGCTAAAAGACTTTGCTCGCTGAGAGCATCAAACAATCATAGGACAAGCCACTGTATCATCATTGTTTGTCCCTCATCAGAATGGCCACTTCCAACTCTTTGATTTGAATAAACAGACAATGGAAAAAAAATATGTTTGTGCTAGTGAAGTAACCAAAGTGATTGTATGTATATACGGATAGATGCAAGTTATTTTACAACTCAGAAATACACAGCAGTATTGTGAATTAGACATGTTTAGAAGTATAAATGGGAATTATATTGTATTTATAAAAAAAACCACAATACAGAACTGAAACAAATCAGTCATCTGTAAAGTCTTGTTACACCCAGATGTGTACACATGAAGACTGTATGCTTCCACAATATCACTAAAAACAGTTTGTAGACAAAACAGAAAAATTCCCTGCAATTTTAATAATTTTTAATTAACTTGACATTTTAAGGAGTCAGCCTAATACATGGCCCCACATAGTGCATATCAATTAAAATTACAATTGTAACAAAGTATTTCTTATATGTTCTGCTCTACCACCATGTGGATACTGTATGTGATCCCCCTACCCAATTACCACTTTTTTCTCTTGGCAATTTCATTATGCCAGGATAACACACACACAATTGTGTGTGTATACAAATGTACTAAGGTCTTCCCCAATCACCAGATTATGGAAAATTCTGAGAACAGACTGGGAAATAAATGTCCACCTTCCTCATCCATCAAAGAACTGGCGGCTTTTCTTCTTGAAGAATGGTGCAATATTCCACTACACAGTTTAAGATTTGTATGATAGTATTCCAAGAAGGATTGAAAGATCGTTCTGAAGGTACATAACACGCCCCAATAAATAAACAATCAGATACTTGGGTTCATTTCATACAAAATATAAATACTCACATTCATCATTTCAGTGTTGTACACCTCAATAAGTAATCCTAAGAAATCAATGTGATCTTGAACACTAGGCAGGTTGGGTGTAACACAATCATAGAACAGGACCCAAACTGATTAGTTTTACTTCAAGACATTGTCTACCTATTTTGTGTCCACAATATGAATGGATTTCTTCATACTGATCCACATTAACCCAAAAGCTGAACCCATATGTCAGGTCAAAAATTGTATGTAATTATCATTATTATTATTATTATTAACTTTTACTTGTAATGCACCAACATATTCTGTAGCGCTGTACAGGGGATAAGCACAAGGAAGAATACAATGTTAACAAACTGCAGAGAATTGGAGGGCCTGGTTTTGAGCGTAGAATCTTTGTAGAAAGTGTTTTTTTCCCCCAAACACCCTAAAGGATTGGAAACTCGCTACTTACAATCTAAAGTATACTATAAATATCACTTCATATTTATAGTATACATATTATTATTAATATTATTATTATTATTATTATTAATATTATCTTTATTTATATCGCGCCAACATATTCTGTATCGCTGTACAGTGGTTGGGTACATGGCAAAAAACAAACATAACACCTTATAAAGAATGGAGGGCCCTGTTTTGAGCATTAAATCAAATGTACATAGAGCTTGTTTCCAAGGCACTGACACAAGATTGAAAACTCGCAAACTTATAATCTAAGCGACACAGAAATGTCAATGTATATAGAAATTTCTGAATATATGGGCATATTACTTTATGCTACTCTATAGCACCACAATGTGAGACTACCCGTGTGATCCCTAATCCTGTGCCTTGTTGACTGTAGAGTGTAATCACTGAGATATCACATATGAATGTAAAATGATTAAGGTCCTATTTTTGTCCCACATTTTCACAGCAGAATAATAGCATATATTGTGGACTGCAGTTCAATAAATAAAGTTTATAAATACTTACTACCTACTCATAAGGTCCACAACACAAGCTGAGATCCCACTCCATGCTGATGATAGCCAGTAAGCTTGAAACAGCTGTACATGGATAGGATTCTCAGCTTGTGAAAAATCCAACTATGGCTTTGCATTAAAGCTGTGTAATACATCAGGCATAACCTTAAGGAAGCCATGTTTGAAAATGGCTATGGATTGAAGAGCGAGGTATTTGTGGGCACATTTGCATGTCCCAGCTTAGCTTCCGAGAATGCAGTGTAATAACTGTTTTACTCAGAATTCTGAGCTGGAAGCAGGTTTTTTAACTTGCTTTAGACATACAGATGTATTATTTATTTACTATATATTTATATATATATATATATATATATATATATCACATATATAGTTGTGAGCAAGCGGGTTGTTGCTAACACTGCGGGCTCGCGTAGCGAGCCTACGGCACTCCTAAAGCAAGGGCCGCAGTTGCTGCGGACCTCGCAAAATTTACGGGCTTACGACAAACAAATACGAGATGCGGAACTTAGAACAAAAACCATTACGCAAAAATACGACCTTACCGCCCAAAACCCGCGCACATGAAAACATTAAAAACACAATAAATACACACAACAAATACATAAAAAGCTTACCTACAGCAAGGGGTGGGGCATCCAGGACCTCGAAAACTGAAGTTACACCTCAATTTCACTCGAAATACAAGAGTTTAGACACCCGAAAATCCCCTAAGCGAGAGAAAAAATGGCCACCGAAAAAAACAAAAACGAGACACCTACGGATTTTCCGAAAAAGACGGACGCAATCCAAGAACAAGGACGCCAAATCAGCCACAGACGCGTACCACACATTAGGCGCCATTTTACAACACTAACACAATCCGGAAGTACACAGCTACCCTAACGGATTTTCCTTGCGCACGCAGCCTATTTACACTACACACTGCACACATTACTGACACTAACACAGCAGCTGAACAGCCCTCAAAACACACATTGTATGCTGCAGCAACATCAAAACAGATTGCCAGCTCTTCTGCACAATGCTTCCTGCACATATTACTTCAAAATAGGTAAAGTATATTCATGTATTATATTATTAATTATTTCATTAGCATTAGCAAAAAAAAAACAATGCTCATAGCACACCAACAACCAACAGCCTCGCAATGAGGTCCGAAGGCGCCCACCGCGAGGCTCGCATTGAGCGCCAAAGCATCTTAGAACACCAACAAAATTAATCTCTCAACCAAACACCATTACCTGCCTTACAACCTTATTGCCGTCATTTTTTGACGGGCAAGTCGCTAGTATATATATAATAGTTATTCTCTAATACTGAAAACAAGATTCAGGGGTATTGAAACCTGTTGTTGTGACAATCCTGTTGCATGTGTGTTAGGAAACCTTATACAGATGTCAGGATATAAAATATCAAAACTGATAAATGGCAAGGGGCCATTAACCAACATAGAAGATCTGCAGTTGATATTCAGTCTCTGATTATGCTATAGCAAATGTATGATTTCATGAGCATTTTTGCTTGAGGGATAGACTAGCAAATACAAACACTTATCTAGTGTTGTTGGTATTGTATTTATTTCATTTATGTAAAATGGAACAAAACAAAACTTTTAATGGAATCATTAAATATACATACACAATAAAATCATTGCAATAAATAAATATCACATACTAGTGACGTTCCCGTCATAAATGATGGCATAATATTATATACAAAATTGTGCGCCCTCTCTCTGTACACCCTGTTTCTCTCTCTCTGTGCACCCGCTTTCTCTGTGGGCCCTCTCTATCTCTCTGCGCCCTCTTCCTCCCTCTCTCTGTGCTCTCTCTCACTCTCTCTCTCTGCACGTTCTCTCTCTCCTTCTCTCTCTCCCTCCCTGTCTCCCTCCCTCATTTTCTCTCTCTCTCTCATCCTCACTCCTTCTCTCTCCCTTCCTTTCTCTCTCCCTTCCTCTCTCTCTCTCACTCTCCCCATTCTCTCCCTCCCTCCTTCTCTCTCCATCCCTCTTTCTCTCTCTCTATCTCCTTCCCTCTCTTTATCCCTCCTTCTCTCTCCCTCCCTTTCTCTCCCCCTCATTCCCTCTTCCTCTCTCTCCTTCTCTCTCTTTCTCTCCCCGTCTCTCTCTCTCTCCCGATCACTCCTTCTCTCTCCCTTCCTCTCTCTCTCCCATCCTCTCTCCCTCCCTCTCTACCCCCTCCTTCTCTCTCTCCTTCCTTCCTTCTCTTTCTCCCTCCTTCTCTCTCCCTCCCTCCTTCTCTCTTTCTCCTTCTCTCTCTCTATCCCTCCTTCTCTCTCCCTCCCTCTCCCCCTCCTTCCCTCTCCTTCTTTCTCTTTCTCCCTCCCTCTCACTCGCACTCTCTCTCCCCACCTTCATTCTCTCCCGCTCACTCTCTCTCCCTCCCTCTTTTTACCCCTCTCTCTCTTTACCTTTGTCCACTTTCTCCCACTCAATTTCATAGGGTTAGGGTAAGGGTTAGAGTTAGGGGTTAGGGTAAGGGTTTAGGGTAAGGGTTAGAATAAGGGGTTAAGGTAGGGGTTAAGTTAAGGGGTCAGGGAAAGGGTTAGGTTAAGGGGTTAGGTTAAGGTTTAGGGGTTAGGGGAAGGATTTAGGGGAGGGGTTAGGGTAACAGTTTAAGGTTACAAATTGTGTAAAATTGTGAAAGCGCCATATAGTGGCACCTCACCACTCTGCTACTGACACTGCTCCTGGCCACCCAACAGGAAAGATCCAATTTCTGTGCAGTCTGGGCCTGGGGTGGCAGAGTTTACCATTGCTGATTTAAGAAACATACTAATATTGCATGCACTCTCTCTCCAGCTGCTGTGCATGAAGTAGCACATCTGCAGTAAGAGAAAGGGAGGTAAGGTTTGGAAGAGTGAATGTCTTCTTCTATTTCTCTCTGTGTCCTTTTCTATATATCTTTCTGTCTCTTCCTGTCTCTATCTGTCTCTCTCCTTGTCTCTCTATGCCTCTCTCTCTTTCCTGTTGCTTTCTGTCTTTCTTTATGTCCCAACCTGTCTATCTCTGTCCCTTTCTAGCTCTCTCTTTCTGTCTGTCTCTACCTGTCTCTCTATGTCCCTTTCTGTATCTCTCTGTATCCCTATGTGTCTATTTTATTTGTCTCTGCCACTCATGTCTCTCTCTCTTCCTGACTTCCCCTTATGCCTCTCTCTACCCACTTTCACTCATGTCTCTTTTTCACCACTACCTCATGTTTCTCTCTCCCTGGGTGCCCCTCATGCCCCTCTCTTCCATAGCCCCCTCATGTGTCTCTCATGTCTATCTCTCCCTCATATTTTTCTCTCTATCACTGTCTCTTATGTTTCTCCACCACGTCACCTCATGTCTCTCTGTCCCCTGCTGCTCCCATCATGTATATCTCTCCCTCATGGCCTTGCTCCCCCCTGCTCTTCCTCTTTCTCTCCCCCCTGCTCCTCTCTTTCTTTACCCTGCTGACCCATCATGTGTATCTATTCCCACTAATCCCATCTCTTTCTCCCCTGCTGTCCTCTTATATTTCTCTTCACTGCTGACTCTCTTCATGTCTCTCTCTCTGCACCATCATCCTCCATCGCTCTTTCTTTTTCACCACCTCCTATTTTTTCTCTCCTATCTGTTTTATTCCTCCTTCCTGTCATTGCCTCCCTTTTTCCTCTGCTCTCCTCTTCCTCTTTATGCTCTCCTCCCTTCCCTATATCCTTTCCTCTCCAACCTCTGCCCTTTACTTTCTTTACCTCCCTCTTTTATTTTCTCCATGCTTTTCATTTCATCCCACCTTACACCTTCTATTGCTTTCTTCCTCTACTCATATTCCTACCCCCTGTTTCACATTTCCTCCATTTCTTTTACCCTGCTCTCATTCTGTTTACCACTCCATCCTGTCTTTCCTTTGCTTAATTCTTTCTGTCCCCGCCTTCCCTCTCACCCCTTTTTTATTTTCCTCATTGTTCCTGTCTTTACGTTCTTCTTTTTTCCTCTCCTTACAGTTTAATCATCATCCGCCATCTTCCTGTTTTCTTTTCCTCCCTCCTATCTGTCTTTCCTATGTACTTCCTTTTCCTCTCTTAATCCCATTTCCTCTTTCCACACTTCCTTGCTGTCCTCTTTCCTTACCCCTCCTCCCTCATTTGAATTTTTCTATCACAGCCATCTTTCCTCTCTCCTCAACCTACTCTCATTGGTTCCTTCTTTCTTACCTTTCATCCTCCTTATCTTTTCCTACACCATCCTGCCTTCTCCTTACACATCTCCTTGCAATCATTCCTATTTCCTCTTCACTCTCTCATGTTCTGCCTCCTTTTATCCCGTTGCCTCTTCTCCTTTCCATCATTAGTTGCTTATCTCTCCTTTCTCTTCTCACTCTCCATTCCTCCACTATTGCCTCGCTGCTCTTTCAGTTTCTTCTCTCCTTCATTCTTCCTCTCCTTCCTCTTTTCTCACTCCCTTTATTTCTCCTGCTCTCATCCCTTTTTCTCTAATTCCACCATTTTATCTATGTTTACTCTCCCATCATATTTCTTTCTCTCATGCCACTCTTTCCTCTTCTTCCTCTCTCCACTCTCTTCCCCTATTCCTACTGGCTCTTTCCCATCTTCCTCTTAGTCCCTCCTTCTTTCCATCATCCACCTTTCTTTTTCACCAGATTCACCTTATTTCATCCTTCTGTATTATTATACCCTTTTCCTCACTTTCAGCCATATGTCTACCATCTTTCTTTCTATCATTCCACTAGTGCCTCTCTCATTGACCCTCTCATCTCTTTCACACATTTTTTCTTCTTTCCTGTTATTCCTCTTTCACTCAGTTTGGTTCTTTCTATCATTCACCTTCAAGTCTATTTTACCTTCTCAGCTTTCTTATCTCCTTCCATGCGCATTCTTTTTTCTTCTTCCTTCTTACCCTATCTCCTCAAATTCTTCCCTTCTTTCTTTTACCACCTCTAGCCAAATTTTCCACCCCTCAAGCTTTTATATCTTTCCTCTTTTTTAATCTCTTCGAATATATATGTCCTTTCTTCCCTTTTCCTTCAACACTTCATTCTCTCTTCACTATTCTTCTCCCAACCTTCCTCTTTCTACTGTGTTATTTCTTTATTTTTTTCATACTCCCAACTCATTCCCCCAGCTCAATTCTTTTTACCCTTCATATTTCTTACACTAGAATTTCTTGCTGTCCTCTTTCCTGTCTTCCCATTCTTGTCCTTTTTCATATTTGCTCTCATCTTCAACCTCTTATCTAGCTTTCTTCTGTCATCTCATTCCTTTACTCCCTGCCTAATTCCTCTTCTGCCATTCACCCTAATCTATCCATATTATCCTTTCTTATTGTCTCTCATCCCTCTCTTCTTATCCGTCTCTACTCGCCTCCTCATTTATTTATCCATCTTTTTCATCTTTCTCTCCTTCTCTCTGCTTCATTTTGTTCTTTCACTGCTCCCCTACACCCTCCTCTTTTCTTCTCATCCCTTTATATTCAGTTTAATATCACTTTCATCTCATCGGCAGATATTACTGACACTCATTAATGCTTAACCTCCATTTGCAGATTACGTCTAACTTCCATGTTTGATGTCATGATGACAGACTCATTTACTTTTGGATGTCTAAGAAGTAAATTACGGGCTTGCTTAAATACTGCCAGATCATATAATCATGCCCCCTGATATTCTACTTTCAAAGGCATGGTTTACATGTGGAGGCTGAGAGATGTAAGTTGCGGGCTTGAGATAATAGAATACATTTAGATATTTAGAATAAAAAAAACACATCCAAAAATACTGGTTTGAGTCTCTTACGGGCTTCTAATAGAATATAGCCCACTGTCGGCAGTCTGGATTTAAAGCCAACTTACCATGGGACTCATTTAAATGCAATTTGGCCAATTGGCCAATTGATTGGGGCTCTATATAAGCACAGAGCATATTTTTTTTACAGAAGTTTTTATTTAGTGAACTTCTATCCAAAAGCCAGGTCTTCACTAACTAAAAACTTCTGTAAAAATATGCTCTGTGCTTATATAGAGCCCTATTCAATTGGTCAAATCGCATTTGAATGAGGCCCCTGGATAGCAGCCAGTTGTTTTAGAGTGTTGACAGCTGGAATACCATTAAAGCAGCAGTATAGGCAACAATATACCAGACTTACCAACATAAAACTGTATGCACCAATACAACTATTCTATTGATAGCTTCCAATGATATTAAACCACTTAAACTTAGGTTTTGTTTAAATGAAGTGTTGAAGGGCATGTATTTATGCTCACAAAGGCCTTCATTCAATTGCGATTTGGCCAATTGAATAGGGCTCTAAATAAGCACATAGCATATTTTTTTTAAAGAAGATTTTAGTTAGTGAAAACCTTGCTTTTGGATAGATGTTCACTAACTAAAAACTTCTTTAAAAAAATATGTTATGTGCTTGTTTAGAGCCCTATTCATTTGGACAAATTGCAATTGAATGAGGGCCTAATTCAGCATCAGAGTATTGAAGAGCTATACATTTTGACTATCTGTCTTACTACCTCTACCTGTAGCTAAAAATTCATAAAGATAATTGAAATAAATTGGGGCAGATAGTAGTGCTCATAAACATAAAATTATAGTGCAGAAAAATACAACTATTTGATTTACCATTGCTATATGTAGCAAAATAATTACAAGCATTATCTAGGTTTAGGGCACATGCACATACAATGTAACTTAATTTATTTTACACTGAATACCACAGATGGGAAAGATACTGTTTCAAGTGCTAGAATGAAACTTTGTTTTTAGTACCTTATGTTCACTGAAGAAATCTCATATCACACTAGATATTTATATTTTTCATGTATTCATTTTTATCTTAGTGTTATATATTTATTGGTGTTATTAGTATGAATGGAAGTAATAGAACCCCTGTGTATAGAGATTTAATGTGTAATTAGAGATGTCACGAATAGTTCGCCGGCGGACTGTTCCCGGCGAACATAGCATGTTCGCTTTCGCGGCGAACTGCGAACATATGCAATGTTCGATCCGCCCCCTGAACTTTATCATTGTGCAAATTTTGACCCTGCACCTCAAAGTCAGCAGACACATTACAGCCAATCAGCATCATACCCTGCCTTCCAGACCCTTCTACCTCATGGACAGCAGCCATTTTGGAATCATAACTAACTTGCAGTCTTACTTAGAGGAGGGAGAGTGTAGGTGATGCTGATTGAATAGGGAAATCAATAGCTAGGCAAGTTTATTCAGTGTCCAGTGCAGTGCTGAAGGACTCATCAGATCTCTGCTGTAAACACAGCACCGCAAAAAGCCCTTTTTAGGGCTATAACATCATTTTTTTTTCTTCTGTCTAATCTAACTTCATTTCTCCCTGCTAGCCCCTGCTAGCAAGTGTGTGTGTCAGGCTCACAGCTTATACTGTGTGTGCACAGTGCAACCAATACAATCTTTTTTACTAGTTGTCTACTTTTAAAAAAACAAAACTTTTATTTTGTTAAATCTTAGTTCATTTGCCTGACGGCCAATCTAAGTTCATTTGCCTGACCGCTAGCCAGTGTGTGTGTCAGGCTTACAAGTATTGTGCCAAGTTCAACCAATCCAATCTAGTGGTGTACCTGCAGTCTACATTTAAAAAAACAATAATTTTATTTTGTTAAATCTAAGTTCATTTGCCTGACGGCCAATCTAAGTTCATTTGCCTGACCGCTAGCCAGTGTGTGTGTCAGGCTTACAAGTATTGTGCCAAGTTCAACCAATCCAATCTAGTGGTGTACCAGCAGTCTACATTTAAAAAAGCAATAATTTTATTTTCTTAAATCTAAGTTCATTTGCCTGACCGCCAATCTAAGTTCATTTGCCTCACCGCTAGCCAGTGTGTGTGTCAGGCTTACAAGTACTGTGCCAAGTTCAACCAATCCAATCTAACACCAGCACTCTACATTTAAAAAAAACAACACTTTTTTTCTGTGTAATCTAATTTAATTTGCCTGCCTGCCAGCGTGTGTGTCTTAGGCTCACATCGTATACTGTCCCCACTTTCCCAGTGAGTGCCACCACTCTTATCTGGTGTAACAGTCAGTAGTGCACATTTAAACAAAGAATAACATTTTGACTGTCATACATTGAATAGCAGTTAATTGTCTGCAAGCGTGTGTGTCAGACCTACAGCGTCTACTCTGCCAACTTCTGCAAGTGCACAGTGCCACTCATATCTGTTGTCACAGTAACTTGGATGCATAGTACCAATCTGTCCAAACCGGTAATGATGAATGAGGTCTAGAGTAGCCTGGTTCCCTTATCCTCTACAGGTTGAGACCTAATGTTTGGGTGACTCCAGACCAACACATGAGTACAAGCAGCACACAAACTCAAAGCCGCCATCCTCCTCCTGGTCCAGCATCATCAGCCACATCAACCACTGCTGTCCTCCTTGCCCCCTCTGAACCATCCGCCACTCCGTCTCTCACCTTGAGCAGTTCCTGCTCATCTGCCCATAGTCAGGTGCCTGTAAAGGACATGTTTGAGCGTAAGAAGCTAATGTCACAAAGTGCCCCAAATTTGAAGTGATACGACCAACCAAGCATCTTTTTCCATCACCCGGTCCCAAAAATCCAGGCCTTATACACGTGCCCTGATAGGTGACGTAACAAGTATTAAACTGATAAGAGTAGTACTTACAAACACGCCACTCCTATATGGTGGCACCTTTGATTGCACCCGCCGTGCCCCAAATTTGAAGTGATACAACCAACCAAGTATCTTTTTCCATGTCCGGTTCTAAAAATCCAGGCCTTATACATGCCCCCTGATAGGTGACGTAACAAGTATTAAACTGATAAGAGTAGTACTTACAAACACGCCACTCCTATCTGGTGGCACCTTTGATTGCATGTGCCGTGCCCCAAAATTGAAGTGATACGACCAACCAAGCATCTTTTTCCATCTCCCGGTTCTAAAAATCCAGGCCTTATACACGCCCCCTGATAGGTGCTGTAACAGGTATTAAACTGATAAGAGTAGTACTTAGAAACACGCCACTCCTCTCTGGTGTCGCCTTTGATTGCACGTGCCGTGCCCCAAAATTGAAGTGATACGACCAACCAAGCATCTTTTTCCATGTCCCGGTTCTAAAAATCCAGGCCTTATACATGCCCCCTGATAGGTGACGTAACAAGTATTAAACTGATAAGAGTAGTACTTACAAACACGCCACTCCTATCTGGTGGCACCTTTGATTGCACGTGCCGTGCCCCAAAATTGAAGTGATACGACCAACAAAGCATCTTTTTCCATCTCCCGGTTCTAAAAATCCAGGCCTTATACACGCCCCCTGATAGGTGCTGTAACAGGTATTAAACTGATAATAGTAGTACTTACAAACACGCCACTCCTCTCTGGTGTCGCCTTTGATTGCACGTGCCGTGCCCCAAAATTGAAGTGATACGACCAACCAAGCATCTTTTTCCATCTCCCGGTTCTAAAAATCCTGGCCTTATACACGCCCCCTGATAGGTGCTGTAACAGGTATTAAACTGATAAGAGTAGTACTTACAAACACGCCATTCCTATATGGTGGCACCTTTGATTGCCCGTGCCGTGCCCCAAAATTGAAGTGATACGACCAACCAAGCATCTTTTTCCATCTCCCGGTTCTAAAAATCCAGGCCTTATACAGGCCCCTGGAAGGTGACGTAACAAGTATTCAACTGATAAGAGTAGTACTTACAAACACGCCACTCCTATCTGGTGGCACCTTTAATTGCACGTGTCGTGCCCCAAAATTGAAGTGATACGACCAACCAAGCATCTTTTTCCATCTCCCGGTTCTAAAAATCCAGGCCTTATACACGCCCCCTGATAGGTGCTGTAACAGGTACTAAACTGATAAGAGTAGTACTACTTAACACACCTTATAATAATGCAGAGAGAGGCAACGCAGTGAGAGGAGTCTGAAGAAGAGGAGTCAGAGGAGGAAGGTGGCTTTGAGGAGGTGGAAGACCAAACACAGCAGGCGTCCCAGGGGACTTGTTGTCACCTTTCGGGGACCCTTGGTGGCTGGGTGGAGGAAGAGACCTTCAATGACATCAGTGAGGACAAGGAACGGGACATGGCTAGCTTGGTATCCAACCTTGTGCAAATGGGGAGTTTGCGGTTGTGCAAATGGACTGTTTGCGGTTGTTTGCGGTGCGTTAAACGGGGAGTTTGGTCTGTCACTGTGAAGCGGGCCTAACCCTTACATCATACCTGATGTTTTAAAGCATGTTATTCCAAACAATTTAGGAATGTTAGGTAAGTTATGCCCTTTATGGCTTAAAACCAGACTCTGCATCAACTATGTAATTTTCCATGCGAGTTTTGCCATGGATCCCCCTCCGGCATGCCACAGTCCAGGTGTTAGTCCCGTTGAAACAACTTTTCCATCACTATTGTGGCCAGAAAGAGTCCCTGTGGGTTTTAAAATCCGCCTGCCCATTGAAGTCTATGGCGGTTCGCCGGGTTGGCCTGTTTGCGAACATTTGCGCCGGTTCTTGTTCGCGGTTCGCGAACCGAAAATTTTATGTTCGCGACATCACTATGTGTAATGCCTTATAAGACCTCTGTTGCATAGAGGGTTACTGTTAGGGCCAATGGAAGTCTATAATGGCATGGCAGGTCCTTGTATTCCTATATGGCATTTAGGTCCTGACAGTTGACATGAGTTAACTCTTTATGCCACAGGATCTGTGGCATGGGGTTTATTTTAAGAGGCCATGGGGGTCTACTGTTATCTGCATTGGAGACTGGGTATGAGCGGGAATGTGAATGTGTAAGTGTGGAAGTGGATACCCAGGGATTCCCTTCACTGTGTGGATGGAGGGCATACCCAGAAATTCTCATTGGTTGTAGTGGGCTTTGAGCAACATAATATTATGTATTAACATAATATGTATTATGTATTTTCCGTAACTCTAAACCTTGTAATTTGCTGATAAGAAATGGACTTTGCGAGTGAGCTAAGTAATATTACAAGTAAAGGGGATTGAACACGTGTATCATTACTGAAAAAGCTTCCTGAAGAAAAAAAAAGTAATTTAGGAGTAGAGATATAACATGGTATACATATCTAGATTATGTTATACAGGTTCAATTCTTCAAAATGTTACAGTACAATTATATAATATGAACGTCACCAGCATTTTAACATTGCATTTCATCAGTTAGAAAATAAAAGCCTTGGATAGGTGTACTTTGTGTCATTTTCTTCTTGAGGGTTATTATGTTTGTCTCTCCTTTACTCATTCTTCTTCCTCTTTCTTTCATTGTTTTTTTTTTCATTTTCAGAATGCAAACTTAGTGAAGAAAGGTGTATTAAATTTGGAGTAATGGTTTATAAGCTGTTTTACATAATTTTGAGTGTTACAAGTCTCAAATTGAAAGAGGCCCATACAAAGGCACTACAAAGGCAATATATTTACATTTGAAATAATGCAATCCCTGGGCCTCATTCAAATGCGATTTGACCAGTTGAATAGGGCTCTATATAAGCACATAGTATATTTTTTTTACAGAAGTTTTTAGTTAGTGAAGACCTTGCTGTTGGATTGAAGTTCACTAACTAAAAAGTTCTGTAAAATAAATATGCTATGTGCTTATATAGAGCCCTAGTAAATTGGCCAAATCACATTTGAATGAGGCCCCTTGTTTATTAAGTACAACAAGGTGACAATGACAGTGTTGAAACATTTCAGAAATGACTCCTGACTACCATCCTGTCTATTGTAAGCAAATATATTACACTGTATCATCTTTTTATATGGTACAGAATCAAAACAATAGTAACATAGAAAATTAAGTTGAAAAAAGATTTTAAGCAATCAGATTCAACCTCTTTAGGGCTTCTCACATCATTCTTTTGTTTGAATGGGGAATTGATCCAGAAGAAGGCATTATAACTTAAGCATCTCTTAACATAAAAACACATCTTCACGTACATGCTGTTCTTTTCCATGTCTGTGACAATGAGGAAACACCACAGGAACATCCGAGCATCCCATTTAGTCGTTATATGGACACTAATGTGAGGAAATCATGATAATGCATAAAAGCTTAAATTACACAGGAAGTGGAACTAAACATAAATTACACCTTTATGATACAGTCCATTCACAGAAGTTTAAATGTATTCTCAAAAGTTATGGGCTTGTGTATTTTCTTTTATTGTTCACAAAAAAGCTTTTTATAACTGGCCATTTAACATATTTTCTATTATGGACCAAAACTTTAAATGTCAGTTGTAAACCTTTTTACTTAAAAGGCCATAATCCAAGATGCAAAAATACAGAAAGTGAGCCTAGGATTGTGCTGGGGTACACTGCAATGTTCAAATATATGAAATATGAAGCATGGTTTACATGGTAGTATTTAGGTGTTATGCTGCCCTAGGCCCGTGCACATCTGTTCGACCACTCTTCACTTATTACTAGTTATTTATCCTTGCTATATTTACGGTGCACAGGAACAAAAGATTGGCATTTATGAGAATCACGAATCAGGATCACGTGTCAGTGTCAGATTCCTCAAAGCTCCCTGTTCTATCTTACCTATTTATATGCTCCCATGACACTGTGGACCTCCTTCTTCACCTTTATCATGTGTGCAACTCTGCCAGCTCCCAAATTTGGATATCTACAGTATGTCAGTCTAAACCCTGCTGAATATTTAAGTTTGTACCTGCATTGCTTAACTGATATTAGAGTCTCCCGGTGTCTACACCAATAGGTCCCCTTTGTTCTAGCATCTGCCTGTGTTTGTTACCTATATAACCTGTCTACCACAGTGCCATCTGTCCATTTGTGTCTGGCATTGATGACACTGTTCCTGATTGTGCCAGTCTGCTGCAGATCCTGTATCCAGTCTCCTCTGTGCCGTCTGTGGCCCCTATTCAATTTCAAATAACATTATACAGGCCATATGTCTGTGGGCTTGAAATTTGCTACAGTTACAGACCAATTCAATTGATCAAGCCCGCAATTTACGGGCCAAAAGCTAGAACTGTAAACCATGCAATCATAAGTAGCATTTCAGAGCATGATCAAGATCAATTAAGCAAGGCCGTAACTACCGATTTAGAAACAGCCAATAATAAATGAGACTGTCATCATTATGTCAGTAAAACATGGAGGTTACACGCCAACCAATTATCGTTTAGAGGACAGATATGTGGTCAGACACGCAATTTGGCAATGTACAAAATAATAAAAATGAGTGGCGATTCTGTTTTAGTCTATGTGGGTGGCCTTATATGTATTAACTCATTGATTCCCGAGATTGATATGACACCAAAATGGAACATAAAAAAAAATAAAAAATATTGCAGATTTGTGAGCTTGAGACTGTTGCGCAATTAATTATAATGTCTTTCATCTCTTTCCCTGTCTTCTAAACTGCAGTATTGAATATTTATTTGCCTTTACAGTGCTACGGTTAGGTGTTTAGGTAGTGATTTGTGATTTTAGCAACTGTAACTCTTCCGGGCTTGAAAGATCAAAGGCTTAGATGGGTTGTAAGTTACAATTTTGACAACCACAGGGATTTTCAGCCTGTAACTCATAGATTGTTTGAGGCTCACTAAAAGACGCCATTTGAATAGCAAATGATTTTACCGGCTCCATTACGGGCTCCAGTAACTTACATAAGGCTTAAAGGGCCAGTTAATTCAGCACATATGTTGAAATACATTTTGAATTTTTTAAATAGGTGCCCTTTTCACAGAAAAAAAATCATCAATGAAGTTCTGTTTACATGAGAATTAGGCATGCCTCCATAGAGACTGATAGCAAGAGCTGTGTTCATAGAGCAGATCAAAAAGAGGGTTAACCCTTCCCAAATTTCAGAAAGAGACTAAAACCATCATTCTTTCTATTTACAGAGCCTGGAACGACCATGGCCAGCAGATGCTGTAAATCATGGGGCAGTCCGCAGTATGTATGTAAACAAACCTAAGACTGCAAATTAAAAAAAAAAATGGATCACTTTAAGATAGAATCTTGTGCTCTTTCACACAACGTAGAGCACTTATAGTGAGGTAAATGGCACTTTAATTAAATTACCTCTTTTCACTCTGCACCCAGGCTAACTGAATTACTAGGACTTTTTTTTGTTTTACAATGTATATAAGTCTCTGTGTGTTTCAATAAAAGGGCATGACTACTTTTGAAATTATACAGGTGTGTCAGCTTTACGGCTGAGGGGTGAAAAGGTGCTTTTTAGTCACTTGTTCCAGTGCAGCTACCAGGGGTTTCTGCATCACTGCCCTTCATAGATCCTGATGCCGACTTCCTTCCAGCGGCATCTGTATCACCACTCTATGGAAACCTAGTGGTATCCATTCACTGTTCAATCCAGCCGGTCCATCCTGGTGACAACAAATATAATTAATTAATTATAATTAATTAATTAATTTCTGAAAGACTGAAGAAAAACAACTACAGCAACAAACCTTTTATAACTGTTTAAAAAGGAAATGTATTTACCTTTCCATAAATATCTATGGTATTGTACGACTCATAGTATGGACACAACGTCAGAAAAGCAGTAGTTTAATTTATATATGAACTATAGACTTTGAGTATTGAAAGTAATTAAATAGCAAGTTAATTTTCTTATCATATTTAATTAAAAAAAATTACTAATTCAAAAATTACTGCTATATTTTAAATACAAATTATGTCAGCAACATATTCTATTTTTAATCTTTTCAGATTTCATTGGATTGAAGCAAAGATTATTAAATCCAACAGGTCACTGGGAATTTTATGTTCCTGTTACGTCAATCAGTAGAGTTTAGCAGATGAAGCATTAAAAATTCAGGCAGCCGTGGGGGTTGAGAATCCACAGAGGAGATTATTATGCATACAAATATGAGACTGCTTGTTTACAAAAAGAAATGTCTCCAAGATATAGCGTACTTTATATATATTTAAAATATAGCACAAATGATAAATAGGTTTACATGTCTTCTTGTTACCCAGGCACAGGGAAGCTTACATTTGACATAAGACTATCAAGTTCTACTTTCTTATGGAAACCTCAATGTTAGTGCAGTGTCCGAAGAGGTATGTTATGGATGCAAGAATAACCACTCAGCCGCTGGAGGTTGTAATAGAGACAGCTGAGTGTTAAATGCATGTATTCAATGTCATGATATTAATTAAACTTATTCCTGGAGAAGGTCAGCAGTATAGCTGCAGGTTTAGAATTGCAGCATAGCTATTCAATAGCTCCAAATAAGCCTGGCTGTACAATATCCTATGCACCTCACACAAACACATGCTGGTCTGTGTAATCACTCTCCCAAAACGTAAAGGAACACTGTGGTCATATATTTTTAAATATAATCTTTTGAAGAACAACACTTGAAAATAAGAAAAATGTTTCTACAATGGAAAATAAAATAATAGAGCCTGTCATACTAAGCTACCAGCAGAAATCGAGGAGCCCAGTGAAAATGTATCAGACAGGGCCCCTGACCCTCATCTACTTACACATGAACATAAGTAACATGCATATTAGTTTGTGTATATTTGTTGTTTAGTCATTCAGTCGTGTTTGACTCTTTTTGAACCTATGGACCACACCATGCCAGGTGCATCTATAGCTATGGCTCTAGTCCTGCTTATCCATAATGTTATATTGACAAATATATTGTTATGGGGTTGCCACTTCCTTCAACTTGTCTGACCTATCGGATATGACCTGCCCCTCTTGGGGCATGGTGTAGCTCACAGCTTCATTGAAGTACACAAGCCCCTCCAGCACAACAAGGTAGTGATCCAGAAGGAATATATAGGTCTACACATTTCTGAGGACTCTAGGCCATCTTCCAGTGTGGGGCCCTCACCGTGGTACCTATTGTACCCCATGTAGACTGCACTGCAATAATATATTACCTTTACTGTACAATCTACTATTTTGGAGTCAGTAGGTCAACTTCCTGAGATGGGAGGAGACTTTGTATACCCATGAAGTGTCTGTGTGCACAATAGGAAATTGGCAGTTACTAAAAAGTTCATTATTTTATAAGGAACAAGGACACACCCAGGCAGCAGCACTGAAGAAAGGAAAATAAAGCTACTCAGTAAAGAATTGTTGCATATAAAATTTTCAGAATATAATGGTTATGTTTATATTATTTTATTTTTTCTTTTAAATTCTAAAAACATTTTACCCACTATCATGTTTAGTTATTCAAAACACAAAGGTAATTTATTGGGGGCCCCATAAAATCCCAGCTTTCATAACTTTTAAGTAGTAAAAAGAAGTATAAAGAAATCTCAAGATGTTATGGTAAAAAGTTGATATTTTATGCAAACATTTTGGCTGGAGCTCATACCCTCCTTTAGAAGCAACATTAGGAGCTATGCAAGTTATGGACATAAAAGCACTGTCAAAGAAAGTCTTCATTCTGGCCCCTATTTAATTGAGCAATTGTTGGTTACTGAAGCCTGTAATGTAGCCGTAAATTTATTTGCTATTTAATTGGTGTCTTTTAGCTACCTGAAAATGATTTGCGGTTTACAGGCTGAAAATCCTAGCGGTTGTCAACATCGTAACACAGACCCAGCTAAGCCTTTGATCTTTCAAGCATGTAAATGTTACAATCGTAAATTGCTATTCAATTGCTACAATTCGTCATTGCGCAATTGTTTTCACACCCATAAATGGCAAATGTAGAAGAAAATCCTAATGTTCCTACATCCCAAGCCGCGTCACCCCTGATAAGTTCATGCAAAAATGTTGGAGAAATGCACGTCAGGTTGTTTGTAAGTAATCCATATGATATTAAATTAAGATTAGGGATCAGTTTTTAGGGGGCCTTTGGGTTAAAGCCGACAGAAGAGAATTTATCCATTAGATATGTTTGAACATCAGAACTTGTGATCACAGCAAATATTATTAAGGCTGCTTAAAAGTAAATGAATCCAAATTCTAAAAAATCACAAGTATTTACTGTAGCACATAAAATGTCATGTAGGATACCTTCCTAAAATTATTTTCCTTATTTTATGTTATATTTCACATGCAGTCAATTTACTGCACATGAATTGATTAAAGTGGAGTCTGCATGTACATCAATCACTTTGTAATGGATTGGGCACAGTAGTTATTGGTTTATTTTACTTCACTTTTACATTAAAGTTAGGAATAAATTCCAGCAGTACATTTTTGAATAAGATTATAGTGGCAAGAATCCTCTGGCAAGACAAACAACAGCCTATAAAATATGATTATGTCCCAGAAAAGATTTAGATTGGTGCCAAGACTACCTGAGATTTCAGTTGAAACGTTAAGAGTTCACCGTTCTGCTAAGCACAACAACATTTTTTAGTGTGAAATTAAGCCCAATCAAACCAAATGACTTTATTCTCATTTGAATAGCTTAAATAGCTTAAATGGCCACTGTAGTGATCCTACACTAGGATTTAATATTGGTGGGGTGAGGATGTAGCCAGGAGGCTGCCCTAATTTTATTTTTCTGACTGTTCTAGATTTACTGTAGCAATTGAAAAGGAGGTAAACGAAGACTACTTTCAGAACAGCCTCCTAGGCAGATCCTCTGCCACTCTCTGGATAGATGATATGGCTGGATAGAAGCATATCTGGTGAAGTCTGAAACACTAACTCTACAATTTAAGTTTTAAAACATACATTACTAATCCAGTATTAAATAAAGAAATCAAGTCCTGTTGTGTGAGCACCACAGTAGTCCTTTAAGGTATACCATCCACATACCTTCTTGCAGCAAGGTTTATTTATTTTTTTCACCAGCAAAAAATCATAGTATTTTCTTCAAAAAGTTTGCTTAATATTTTTATTTTTACTTTTCGTTTTCCTGGTCACTTTTCCTCCCTTTTAAACAGGATCAGGAATTGTTCGTGTACTGGCATGTCCTACTCGAATTAACCCTATGAACTTCCTCTATATTGCAGGTCCTTAATGCCTGGCAAATCTCCAGCAGGATGGAGTAATCTTATTACAGTATTTAGCAGAGCCGCCCTGCAACCCTCCCAACAGGGGAATTTGTGTCTGCACATTTATAGCATATATAAGACAATATTTACATGATGGTGTAATTATTTTCCCAAAGCTACTATACTGCACCATGTGAGTGATGGGAATGGAGTTAGTAATATTTTAAAACACTATTATGCAAGCTATTTAATAATTCACGCATGTTTTATCCTAAAGCGAAATATAAGCCAGTAATAATTGCTAATAGTATTACTCTCACTCCATATATAAAAGCCAACTGGACCAGCCAACACTATGGTTCTGATCATAGGAATGGGGATTCAGCACTAGGACTCCGAAGTGTGATGATTCCCAGCAAGACAATTCCCAAACTGGAACTCAGGATGCATAAAATAAAGAATTTTACAACAGCTCTATCATATGTTAACAAACCTAGCACACTTTGAGCCCCATTCAATTGAGCTTTCGGCCGATCCAAGAGAGCGTAAGTGAGGGTGCAAGTTAATTTGCTATTCAATTGGCGTCTTTTGCGGGCTGGCAACGGCTTCCGAGTTACGGGCTTCAGAAGCCTTTGATCTGTTACTTTCCCATGGCCAAAAATCGCAAATCGCTATTCAATTGCTCAATTTCTCAAAGCCTGCAAATGTTATAACACACGTAAATGGCAAATGAAGGAGAAAATCCAACGAGTGCTAGAGAGAACCTGCAAGGGGGTTAAACACCTGATCGTAGCACTGTAAATGCAAATACAAAAATCAATACTGCACTGTAAATAACGGGAAATCAATGATAGACATTATAATTAATTGCACAACAGTCTCAAACTCGCAAATCGGCAGGAAATAATTTTTATTTTTATGTGTCATTTTGGGGTTAAATCGATCTCGGGTATCAATCAGTTAATACATATCAGGCCACCCATATGGACTAGAACAGTATTGGCATTCATTTTCATAATTCTTTATTTTGCGGTTTTGCGAGTCTGATCGCATTTCAGACCCCCGAACCTAATTGATTAACATGCAACTCCATGTTTTACTGCCGTAATAATGACAGTCTAATTTTCTATTGGCTGATTTGAAATGGGAGGTTACAGGCTTGCTGAATTGATCATGTTCCCTCCGAACCAGTGCATGGTATACGGTTTTGGCTTGGGGCCCGTAACTTGTGGCCTTGAGCTATTCGGCTGTCTGCGATCGAGTTACGGGCTTGGGATTGAATATGGCCCTTTATTTGGAAATTACCAAAAAACTATACCTGCAACAATGGGTGTGGTAACCAAAAACATTAACTCAAAACCAACAATGTAACCTGTATCCTATGGTTATTTAGGAACACATGGACCTGATCAAGAACCCATCTCCAAATGTGTCCAGTGAATGTGACACTTGTGTGTCCGACGAATGTGATAATGGGGAGGCTAGTGACAAGTAGGTAGTACTATAAGGGGTAGAGGTGGTGGATGTGCCAGTCAACCATAAATACAACAATTGGTGCAATCATATCTTTCTCTCCAGGGGTTTTAGGGCCACCTGTGTGGTGTTGCCTTTATTATTTATGTTTGCAAATGCAGTATTTTATTAATTGTTGTCCATACTAAATAAAGATCACCCAAGTAAGAGTAGTGGTGTAACTTATCGCCCCTCTCCACCTACATACCTATACAGTCCATCTACTCCCGACCTTTGCAAGGCAATCCTGTCATTTACAGCCATGGAAGTCAGATACATTGATGAATCACTTCATTGGCCATGTCCTTGATATGTTTTCACCATTACCAACAGGTTCCTCTTTCATAAGTCTGAGGTAGGACCAGACTCGAACAAAGCCCCCAAAATATCCAGTTGAGCTAAGGTCAGTATAATGGAAAAAAATGAAATATGTATTATTCTCTTCCAACAACAGTATAAAACAGTTGTTGCAATTGAAATTCAATGCACCATAGTAATTATTGTTTAAAATATTTAGCTTTACAGTAAAGCACGCCTATTATGGTTTTACTTGAAAATGAGTAGACTCAGCCATCTGCAATGCAAACATTTTTGATTGCTTTACTTTTTTAAACTTGTGATCTTTAATATCCTCACAAATTATCAGCCTTATTAAATTGTGATTTGGCCAATTGAATAGGGCTCTATATAAGCACAGAGCATATTTTTTTTACAGAAGTTTTTAGTTAGTGAAGACCTTGCTTTTGGATAGAAGGTCACTACCTAAAAACCTCTAAAAAAAATATGCTATGTGCCTATATAGAGCCCTATTCAATTGGCCGAATTGCAATTTAATAAGGCTGTATATATGCAATGATATCATTAAAGTTTCATTTGGTCTTTACATATTGAGCTCAAAACTTCTGAACAGACTAAATAAGGATTTTATCAATTAGCAAGCAACCAAATATGGCCTCTTGCATTTAGCAATTACATTTTTTTGTAAATAGAAGCTTTCAAAAATGATTTTTGTCTTTTTAAACCTTTTTAAAGTTTCATCTCCTGCAGTTTTCAAGTGACAAGAAAGCTTTCCATGTTTCATACATTCACTTGAAAGAGGCTCCTGTGTTCAAACTTATGCCAATAGAAATGTTTCTTGACAGTGTGGTCGACTAAGTTGCATCAATATTTACTAGCAGCAGCCAGATCTGTGTCTTCATCCTGTTTACAAGATATTAGTCAATATAAAGACCATAGTATGTCTATGTAATATTCGTTTATTTTGCTAATTTCATAAGTTATTTCCTGTTTTTTCCAGAGCTCATGTTACAAAGAATTTGCAATTCTGAATAAGTTTACCAGTGTTTTTATTCTTTCGCTGATAACAAATAAGAAAAATACTTTTCTTCATGGCCCTGAGAGGAAAAAGTAAAACAATGATATCTATGTATTTCAGACAAGGGTTGTTTCCCCAAACGATATCGGCTTCTATTCACAAGACAGTAACTATTAATATTGTTTTTTATGATGTAAGTAGTTACATAATATACTGCAAAAAACACATAAATACTGACTAGAAACGTGAATGGTAAACTGATCAGAATGGTTTAAAAAATAAAAACTACCAATGTAGTGGAAATTTGGAAGAATCCATCACTTTATAATCCAAAGTGTGCTGTTCCTATCTTCTACCAACCTAGGAAAAGCTGAAATTACACAGGAATCTGCCAGTATTATAAGGAAGTGCACGTTGCCAAGAGGTGGTAACCAAATGCCAAGTATAGGATTAACTGTGATGGACTGCACCTTGAATTTTTATTTTGAGAACTAAAAAAAATACTCACATTATCTCTTTATAATGGGCACATTGCTGTTTGCCCATCATCTTAATGTTTTAATAACTGAATTAGTTTACTATATGGTACTGATTTTCATCCTTGTGCAATAAGTGAGGAAAAGTCCAAAAGCACAGTTGGATTAACACTTTAAATATTACACTATTATACTATAAATTACTTATTCTAAAACCAGACAGTATTGTATCATATTTGTTATTTTATGCTCAACGTCATCTGAATCCACAGAAAGCACTGTGGAATAAATGCTAGATAAATCTATTTATCTATCTATCTATTTATCTATCTATCTTTACTTACGGTCCGTATGAAGGCAACTTGCAATTGAATAGGGGTCTAAGACTATTAAAAATTGCCCTTTTAGAATGAACGGTCTTTGTTGACTCCCTACAACATAACTTGTTGGTTCTTGTATAGCTTGAGCCAAATAATGATCTCTAAGTGAACTGAAAAACCGACTCCCAATAGCTGTACTGAGAGTCTAATTTAACCAGTTTGTTTCTGGGTAGTTACCTTCCCTGACTATAGGCTTTAAATAAGGCTTCCACCATTACCTTTATCTTTCCTAAATATGTTATAACCAGTCATGAGAATCATCCCACCATGTTTCAGTAATGTCTATCAAATCATATTTCTCATTTACCGTTAATAATTTTAGCTCATCGATTTTTCTGTTATGCTTCTTGCATAAGTACGCATACATTTAATATTATTACAACTCTGCAGGTGTGACGTACCAGTAGTCACTACATAATTTCAGTTACTTATTATGAACTCCCTATTGAGTATATTAACTTTACTGGTTATCAACCCCACAAACAGTTAACTAACCTCTTTAGACTTTATACTCCATTACATTTATCTAATCCCTCCCCTTACCTAATAGTTTAAAAAAAAAAAAACAGCCTTTGTACCATTCTTACCACAGCACACAAGCTCCCTCTTCATTAAGGTGCAAGGCATTGCTCTTATAGAGATTGTACCTAACAAAGAAGTCAGCCTAGTGCACCACATCTTCAACCACACTTTAACCTCCCTAAGCTCCTTCTGTCTCCCTGGTTAACACGTGGCACAAGTAGTATCTCAGGAAATTGCTACTTTGGTGGTCCTTGACCTACGCTTGCTTTGTAGATCTATAAAACTTGTTTTTTAGGACACTCCATCTTCTTTTGGTTAACTGTTATCTATTGGGTCACACAGTAATATGGGGTTGGCTGTTTGACTGGAAGCTGCATCACATGAACAAGTGGAGCAATAGGAAGCATTAATTCATATTTTTTTATAATTGGACTAATAATGCTTACACTAGATGCAATTTATCATTTTAAATGGCCACAACTTGTTTAATCATTATAGTGTACATTTAAAGGGTTGTCGTTAAGTCAGATGCGAATCTTTGGGACCTTGTGGACTACAGCACTTCAGTTCTGTCTGCCAGAAACTACTCTTGCAAGTTCAAATTAATTGCTTTTGTCATCTATCTATCTTATTATCTTCACTTTTGCATTTATTCTTTGCTAATATTACATATTTAGGAATCATGTCTTCTCATTATATGGCCATAGTAATTGAGGAGCTCTATACCGTCAAAAAACAACACCTGGAGCTGACTGCAGCTCAGACCATGAGCTTCTTATTGCAAAGTTGAAAATGAAAGAGGGAAAACCATCAGACCAAGTAGATACAAAATAAATAATATCCCTTATGAATTTCCTGTATAATTAAATAATAGATTTAGAATGCCTGAAGCCTGGACCAAAGCGTGCAACATTATCGAGGATACAGCAACAAAGAATATCCCTAAAAGAAAGAAAAGTAAGAAGTCAAACTGGCTGTCTGATGAGGCTTTGAAAGTAGCCCAGGAAAGGAGGAAAGTGCAAGGTAGTGGAGATAAGAAAAGATTTGTCCAACTGAATGCAGAATTCCAGAGGATAGCAAGAAGGAGGCATTCTACAATTAGCGATGTAAACAGATTAAAGAAGATAACCGAATGGGTAAATCAAGAGATCTCTTCAAGAAAATTGTGAACCTAAAAGTCACCTTTCATGCCAAAGTGGGCATGATAAAAGACAAAAATGGTAGGGACTTAACCGAAGAAGATCAGATAAAGAAGAGGTTGCAGGAATACACTAAAGATCTATACTGGAAGGATCTTAACAGCAGTGATGACCTCAATAATTTGTCTAATGAGCTGGAGCCAGACATCTTGGAGAGGGAAGTGAGATGGGCCCTAGGATGTCTTGCTGATAATAAAGCTGCAGGAGGTGATGGAATCCCAATTGAAATATTCAAAATTCTACTGGATGATGCTGTGAAAGTGTTGCTTGCCTAATGCCAACACATTTGGAAAATTCAACAATGGCCAGTAGACTGGAAAAGGGCAATCCTCATTCCAATCTACAAAAAAGAAAGTGCCAAAGAGTGCTCCAATTATCGAACAATTTTACTAATTTCACATACCAGCAAGGTAATGCTAAAAATTCTACAAGCTGGACTGCAGCAATATATGGACCAGGAATTACCAGATGTGCAAGAGATCATATTGCCAATGGATAATAGAGAAAGCAAGAGAGTTCCAAAAAAACATTAACTTCTGCTTCATAGACTATTCTAAAGCATTTGACTGTGTGGATCATAACAAAATGTGGCATGTCCTTAAAAAGAGGGGAGTACCAGA
Organism: Discoglossus pictus; assembly: GCA_027410445.1. Lineage (NCBI taxonomy): Eukaryota > Metazoa > Chordata > Amphibia > Anura > Alytidae > Discoglossus > Discoglossus pictus. The sequence goes on from CM050166.1 coordinate 60,944,543, forward strand.
TCATCTCATGCTCCTCCTAAAGAATCTGTATGTCGACCAAGAAGCCAAGGTCAGACCCGGACATGGGATAACAGAATGTTTCAAGATCTGAAAAGGAGTGCGACAAGGTTGTATATTGTCACCTTATTCAACTTATATGCAGAATACATCATGCGTAAGGCTGGACTGGATAAATCCAAAGCCGGAATCAATATTGATGGAATATCAACAACCTCAGATACGCAGATGATACTACTCTGATAGCTGAAAGTGAGGAGGAACTAAAGAACTTATTGATGAGGATAAAAGAAGAGCGTGCAAAAGTTGGCCTACTGCTCAATGTTAAAAAGACGAAGATCATGGCAAACGGCAATCTCACTACCTGGCAAATAGATGTGGAAGAAGTGGAGGCAGTGACAGATTTTATTTTCCTTTGATCTAAGATCTCTGCAGATGGTGACTGTAGCCATGAAATTAAAAGACATTTGCTTCTGGGGTGGAAAGCTATGACAAGCTTGGACAAGCTAGTAAAAAGTAAAGATATTAAACTATCAGCAAAGCTTCGCATAGTTTGAACTATGGTATTCCCAGTAGTAACATACAGATGTGAGAGCTGGACAATAAAGAAGTCTGAGCGCCATAGAATTGATGCCTTTGAATGGTGTTGTTGGAGAATACTGCCTAGAGTCCCTTTGACTGCAAGAGGATCCAATAAATCAATACTTCAGGAAATCAAGACAAACTGTTCACTAGAAGGTATGATCATAAGGCTGAAGCTCACATATTTTGGCCATATCATGACACAGCAAGATTCCCTAGAAAATACTTTGATGCTGGGTAAGATTGAAGGCACAAGAAGAAGGAGAAGACAGAGGCGGAGATGGATAGATGAGGTAATTGAAGCAATGAACATGAACTTGATGGAGCTCAGAGGGGCATTGACTGAGAGATACACCTGGCATGCTGTGGTCCATAGAGTCACAGAGAGTCGGACGTGACTGAATGACTAAACAACAACAACAACAATTGAGTTTTAGCTTTACTATAAATCCATACATTGAGCAGTCTTATTTTATTTCCTTAATTATGGATTGGTTTGATCTTCTTGCAGTCCAGGGAACTCCAGCACTCAGCCTTCCTTATGGTCTAGCTCTCACAGATGTATGTTACTACTGGGAAGACCAGAGCTCTGACTATACGGACCTATGTTGACAATGGGATTTCTACTCTTTAATATTTTATAATCTAATCTACAAAAATGAAAATAATGTCAAGAAAGTGATGTAATTCAAACAGAACTTGTCAACTTTGGCCTCTTTAGCATCTGTGGTTGCAGTGCAGACTTGGAACACTGTTCTATTGAATTCTAGCTCACATAATTTTTGGTTATTATCCAAATACCACTTTAGTCACCATTTTATAGATTATCCATTTCTTCTAAAATAGTCTTGTCCACTATAAAATATCTGATGATTGTCTGTTCTGAAGTAGCACATTCCTTTCCATTTTAACTCCCAAATTCTCACAATGTCAATGTCTTGACATGTGCAGCTAGCCATCCTTTTGGCTTTGAGCCATTTGTGCCATAAAATTGGTGGCTACCTGTACCTTCTGTCCTTCCCCAGTAATATAATGGACGCCTTCTGACCTGAGGCACCCATCTTCTGGTGTAATTTCAGTATGTACTTGTTTGCACTTGTCCTCAATGTTTTCTTGATAAACACATTTACTATTTGATGTTTCTCATATTTTATATTAAACATTCATGTTTTCTTTATGAATTTATGTTTATATAAGAATACAATTTATCTTAATCTGAACACTGCAACCTCAAGTGAACAATTATTTCTCTTTACGAAGCAGGCAGGTCCTTCTTTTCTGTTTGCGTGTAGTGTAGTGTTACATGTGTGTGTGATACTAATTTGAGTCTGAATTAGATTTTATAGTTGCAGCGGCATAGAGCCTGCATATACAGCTTCACTTCAGCACTTACATAGGGATATGTGGCTTCTGTCATTTTAATATGATTGAAAAGTTCATAATTTAATTAAATGTAAATATTTATTTCAGGGGATATAAATGTATGGACATATTTAAATTAATAGGAAGTTTCAAAATCTGCACATTTTTGGGGGTATTTTTAATTGTCTATGGTACATTAAAATGACAGCTTGCTTTATATGGTACCACTTCTGTTCTCCTTCACAGTTACACAAATTGCAACATAGTGTGCAAGACTGACCACAGAAATTATGTATTTTGAATTGGACAGCAGGATATTTTTCGAAGATTGCAGGTAACACAGGAAACCAAAGGAAAAAAAACAGACCTGCAGATCTTTTCTTTCCTATGTATTTTTTATCTGCACAGAAGTCACTGGAGAAATAATGAGGCTCTACAAAATGATTTACTCATCAAAGCAACCTCAGTAGGATTAAATAACGCTTTGGTGTAAAAGATATGGACTTTATACAAAAATAACACTCTTTTGAGATTAGTGAGTGAACAAAGGAAAGAACATATAAAACAATCAAAGAAGTAATTAAAAACTGTGTGAGGAAAGAAAGTTACAAAATATATTGACCATGGGTAATGGAGAAAATATGTGTAAAATAAATATTTATTCTACAATGTAATTACAAGAACACAATAAAGAATGTATGTAAAGAGAAAGATAAAAGATTAATTAAATACAAATATGAAGAATAAAGTTGAAGAGTACTGCCTTAGCCTCAGTTTGAATTTTGGTCATAATGTATGTATAGATATACATGTATTCAAATAATTTTGAATGTTAAACCTCTTCTACTATACAACTAGCCAATCAATTTTCCCTATTTCTATAAAAAAAGTATTTCCTCAAGGATTATTGCCTCTATCTTCAAAACATAATCCTTTGATCCATGTCATGTCATAGTACACTAAATCTGCTATATTAGAGAGAGATGCTCTTCTGAGAATGGACATGATTTGATAGTGTGATCTGTGAGATGGTGCCAACTCAGGGGAAAGTCTCTCAAGGGCAGACTAGAACTAAAATGCCAAGCAAGTCTCCTCTGCATGGAAGAAACAGCAACCATCAAATGTACATTTAAACTATAATTGGCTTTCATGAATGATAATTAGCTGATCTTTATAAACACAGTGGACAAGGTTCTCATGTCTAGGTAACCCTCTATTTGTCTGGGGTTTCTTGTTCTCTCATGTAGAGGAGACTTGGCTTGACATTTCAGCTCTGGTCTGCATTTGGGCACGGGTACTGTTGGATATGATTAAGGAGACTTATCCTTTCTAATAGCACAAGTGAGCAAAATCATGACTGAATGCACCATAAGTGGACGTTATCCCACAGTATATACTATTAAGTGGTGTCCCCACCCAGGTATGTGTCTCTCCCTTTTGTTTTTATATTTATTTCTACCCACTTTACTATACAAATATATATGACCAAGTAACAGATCATCGTATCTTTTATAGCTTCATACAAAAATTTAAACTTGGTTGTTATACTATTTACCTTCATATTAATTTTAAAGCTCACAGTATTAGGTCCCCTTGTGACCCAGACTAATAAAATTGAATATAAAACATTTAATTCATGCTTACTATGGTTTGTTATGACTTTGTTATTGAGAATTAATCTTTAATGTTGTACTAGAAATAATTGTACTATAATTAAAGCACAAAACTTAATAACCGCAGTCAAAAATTGACTAGACTTGGCAATAGGTAAGAATGACCACACAAAAACATTGGTTTAATATAGACTGGCTAAGTTGTCACTGAACTTAACCACAATAGTGATAAAGAGTTATCATTGCTTTATAAACTGCGACAGAATATATCAGCGCTCCGGGAATATGATGGTGTGTTACAAATAAAGGATGATAAAAATAATAATAATAATACTATTATAAATAATAAACTGAAAAAAGACTCTGGATTAATTTCTCCTTTCTGTGAATTCCTACAGGAGATAAATATTTTTAGTTGGTTTAAAATGTGGGAATATTTCTGTGTCTTCTTACAATCACTCACTTGTGATTCTTGGGAACATGTGACACCCATTTCTTTCTTGGATCTGGTTCTGGATTTGCTTCAATTTTTCCTGGAGTCTTCTCAATAGATTCAAGTTAGGGCAAAGCAATATTGTTGGCTATGTCTTCTCAGTTTGCTAGATATGGGCAATTTTTTTTATGGACAGTCTATTGTCCAATGAGCTTAGATAGGTCATAATCTGGCTTTAGTTCTACTGCTGGGTTTGTTGGTAGCAACATCCTCATATACATATATACAGGTAATAACTTAGTATTTCTTTAGCACTGATATTTTAACAAGTTCAAAAGCTTTCTTTTTACTTGAATGATGAACACTTTAAGGTAAGTTTTAATGATTATCCAGACTACATTTGCAACAATGTCATGAACTCCTTCTGACATTCAGGCCAATGTATTATCAAAGTTATGGATCACCAGTTTGAGATACTGATAATACTGAAAAGCTGCATTTCTGGACTATTACCAGTAAAGTGTTTCATCTTTGCATCGCCATTAATCATGAAGACAAACTTTAGTGATGTTGAACCCAGTTTTATTTATTCATACTAGAAAAAATATCTGTGTTATATCTCTTTAAAGCTTACTTAGTAAATGTTGGATTAAGACTGTATCTGCAATATAAACTGGGGGCCGCACCCTTATTTTCAGATTGATAGACAGTGTAACAATTCTGGCCCACACGTTGCATCAATGCAAGCGAAAGAACATGCAAACACTAATTTGTGCACTAAAACTGTCATATCCGCTAGCAATGTGCAGTATAAATAAATAGGAAGAATGACTTGCACCATGCATTGATACAAAACTGCAACCTATTGTACTTTGATGCTGCATAGGTGCACCCAAACACAGTCAGACCAGAGAACAGGCAATTGGATAATGACGGATAGATTGATCTATTTATAGATACATAGTACATAGTAATTGAGGCTGAAAACATACTTTTAGTCCATAAAGTTCAACCTTTTAAGATCTCCTCTGATCTGCAGTATGCAGATTAATTATTAATTGATCCAGAGGAAGGCAAACAGAAAAAAAAAACCTGAGTGAAACTTAGCCAATGGTCTCAAAAGGGAAAAGAAAATGAATTCCTTTCTGACCCCAGATACTGGCGATCAAATTCCTCCCTGGATCAATACTCTCCATCTCTAATTAACCAGGATAAAACTTAATGCCCTTTTAAATTAAAAATATATCCAGTCCCTTACCTAGTTATCTATCAAATCCACTGTCACCACCTCCTTTGGTAGAGACGTCCACAGATTAACCACCTTTACTGTGAAGAACTCGTAAAGGTGGTATCTTTTTACTTCTAGCCTCAAAGGATGTCCTCTTGTCAGCTGGCACAAAATGCTCACTTGACAAAGCTTTATATTGACCCTGGATGTATTTATATAATGTAATCATATCCCCTCTTAGATGCCTTTTTCTAGAGAAAATACGTTTCATTTGATTAGTCTTTCTTCATATCATAGCCCCTCCATTCCTTATTAGTTTTGTAGCCCTTCTCTGTACCTTTTATGAAGTGGTGCCCACAATTGTACTCCATATTCCAAATGAGGGCGTACTAGAGATTTGTATAGTGGCAGAATGATATTTGCTTCTATACCCTTCTTAATACATGCTAATATTTTATTTGCCTTTGCAGCTGCTGCTTAGCTTTGAGTACTGTTACCTAGGTAACAGTACTCCCAAATCCCAAATACTCCTAGATTTGCTCCATTAAGATTATACATTGCATATCTTTTTTTTTCTTCCCAGATGTATAACTTTACTTTTATTCGTATTAAATCTCATCTTACATTTAGCCGCCCATTTCTCCAATTTATGCAAATCCCTTTGGAGAAAAGTACATTATTCTCTGACTGAATTACCTTTCACAAATTAGTATCACCAGCAAAGATGGAGACACTTCTTTCCAGTCTCACTTTTATGTCATTAATAAATATGTTAAAAAGGAGAGGACCTAATACTGAACCCAGAGGAACCCCACTTAACCATGGCCGATTTACCCATTAGGCCAACTAGGAAGCCGCCCAGGGGCGCTTCCTTGTGAGGGGCGCCACTTCTTAAAAAAAGACTGGCTACTAGGGGGGAACCACTTAGAACAAGACAATTACAACAGGAAAGGGAATTTACAAGTACAGAAAAGGCAACTTTGCGTACTCACTACTTTGCGTACTCACTAGCAGGGTCTCCTCCACTTTACTGCCTAGGGGCTCCAAAAAGGTAGATACGACCCTGCACTTAACACATTGGTCCAATCAGAGTATGTTCCATTTACCACAACCCTTTGCTTCCTGTCTTAGATATTTACTGCAATTCCTGTATCCCTTAATTTGCACAAAAGTCTTCCATGTGGCACTGTTTTAAAAGCCTTTGCAAAATCCAAAAAGACTACATATACTGAGTTGCCTTGATCCTACTTGCCTCCTCATAGAAACTAATTAGGTTTGTTTGACATTACCTATACCTCATAAATCCATGTTGACTCCTACTTATAATCCTGCTCAAATAGAAATATTATTGTATATTATCCCTTATTAACCCTTCTAAAAGATTTCCCACAACAGAAGTGAGGGTCACAGGTCTATAATTCCCTGGATTTGCTCTTGCTGTCTTCTTAAATATAGGTATCATATCTGCCTTTCTCCAGTCATCTGGTAGAGACCCTGTGTTGAGTGAATATTGAAAAATGAAATATAATGGTTTGGCTATTACAGAGCCCAGTTCCCTCAGTACCCGTGGATGTATTCCATCAGGACCCGGAGCTTTATTAACATTTATTTTTTCCAACCTGTTTTGAATTTCTTCCTGTGTTAACCATTTATTTGGTGAAGGTGGTGTAGCCCCATTATGTTGCAGTGTCCCAACCACTGACACCTCCCTTGTGTATACCGAAGAAAAGAACCTATTTAGCTCATCTGCCTTTTCCTGGTCACTAATTATCAGACGGCCTGTGTCACATTGTAATGTTCTTGTAGCTTCCTTCCTGGCCTTCTTCCCATTCATCACATATTATAATTGTCTAACTACGATTCGTCGTCACGCTGCGTTGCGGAGTGCGTACGACTTAGCGATGAGCAGCGAGGCGAGCCGTTATATCGTACCACTTTGGCAATGAGTGCCACAGGTGCTCATTGCAGGCGAGCCTTGCGTAGCGAGGCGAGCAGTTAAACCGTAGCACTTAGAAAAAAAATACGAGATGAAAAACGTTACGAGATAAGCGGCGGAACCAAAACAATAAAAAAAACAATAAATACACACTAAAAAATAAAAAAAAGGTCACTTACAGCATGGGGAACCAGGCAGGACGATTTAGACGATTTAGACGAGTTACAAAGATCGAAAATCGGCTAAGCGAGAAGAAAATGGCCGCCGCAAAAAATGAAAACGAGGCTATACTACTACGAACTGCGTAAAACACAGCCACAGACGTATGTGTTTGAAAAACAACCAGATAAAGGATGCGGATTAACCGCACAATGAGTAAAAAGACAGTAGCGAGTACATTTTACGAAACGCAATTACATATTTACGCATTAACACAGATTTAACACTTTTGTCTCGCGCAACATCGGATTTCCTGCCTAAAACAACGCATTTCATGAAATATAAGTTGAAAGTTACAAAAATAAAAAGTAAAAAAAAAATGTGTATTTATTTTAAGAAAAAAAGGGACAAATGTAGCTGAGTCATGTTGTGTGGCAAACAAATTTCACAACATTTAATTCTTATTGACCGTCATTTGACCGTTTTACCATATTTACTGTTAAACAGTAGTACTTTAGCGGGCTTAGCGATGAGCGCCGCAGGCGTTCATCGCCCGGCGAGCCTCGCGCAGCGAAGCGAGCCGTTAAACCATAGTACTTTGGCAATGAGCGCCGCAGAAAAAATGGCTAACGAACAAAACAAAAACGAGGCTACAGCACTATAACCACGGAAAACACGTACCGATAATCCGCTAAAACGCATACCACACATTATCCGCCATTTTAGGATAATGCGGAAGTACACAGCTACGTTAACGGTTTGGTCTCGCGCACGCACAGTATTACACTGCACACTGGGAATGCCAGTACTGAACGTTAATAAGAACCATAACAAGTGGATACAAATGGTCATGCTGGCAACCAAAAGCCACATTGCAAAGAATTGGAAATCACCCCATTTAGACGGCCAAGAGGTTATAAAAAAATTAAACCACATCATGATTTATGAAAAAATGACGCATTCATTAAACAACTCCCTCTCCACTTTTAGTCAAATTTGGGACAGATGGATGGAGTCGGACAAAGCTATTTTAATTTAACAAAAACTTGATTTAGAGTGGAAATTAGTACACTAGGAAGGGAAGGCGTAATTGGATGAGGCAGAGACTCCAGGCCGGGGTGACGGGTGTCTTGGGCGTTGACAACTACTGGCGAATTGAGTAAACTGAAGAAGATAGACAGGAAGAAAGAGGAAAAAAAAAAAAAAAGCAAGGAAGATACAGGTAATAAGTTCATTGACTTGTTTATTCATTGTTTGTTCGATGTTATACTTCCCATATACTAGGTGAATAATGTAATTCTCGAGCTATGCAAAATTGAACATCTATATATATCTACATGGAAAGACAACAAGTTAGCTGACATGTAAGAATTTGACAAGTTTAGTATTGAGAAGTCAATTGCTAGGGAAGGAATAGCTAGCAGGCGTTTCCTGCAAAGTTGAGAAAACGGAAAAAGGTTATGGTGGACACATAAAGCAGACACCCAAAATTGTCAGGACAGGATAATCATTATTGACAACAAAGTTGTACAAGATATCTAAAACGATGTTAAAAAATCCTGTTTATGCAAAATTGTGTTGGACCTGCGAGTCCAACAATATTGTGTTATTGAGCACTGCTTATGTGTCAATAAAAAGATTTGGAAAAAAAAAAAATGAAATCATGACAATTTCTTCCCCTTTCCTTTCTAGTATAGCATGGGAAGTTTATGCTTTCAGATAACTTCCCATCTATACAGGTAGTTACCGGTCCTCTTCATGTGACTAGTGGCCTAGTTACCTTCCCAAGCCCCTGGGGAGACTTATAAGACAGCTTTCTCCTGAATAAACTGGGATGCTGGAGTTGCAACATGGGCTAGTGACATTCTCTGGTGTCATCCATGCTGGATTAAAGCCGTTGTGGTTTAGAAGCCAACCTCTCTCCCAACAAGCCTGGCCAGTGGCCCATTTTTTCCAGGGTTACAGGTACACCACCAGTGTCTTTGGGCAGCTGCAGGGGAGTCTATGTAGGGAGATCAGAAGACAAACCACAATTTGGGGTACCCTCTGCCTCTTTGGTCTCTGGATCCTCAGGTGGAACATCCTGACTCTCTCCTTCTGAGATTGCCTGGTGTGTAGTTACAGGCAGTCCTTGAGAAGCAGCTGCTACTGCCTCTTGATCAGGCTGAAGAGAAAGGCTACTTTCTGTTTCTGCTCCAGGGTATGTGGCTGGCTCCTGGACAATGGTCATTCAAGGAACCTCTCCACTATTTTCACAGTCAATTGGTAGGGCCCAGTGTTCATTTGGTTCTTCTCTTACTATAGGAGCAGGGTAGCTTTTTCACAGTTCCTCCCCTGGGCATGGCACTGCTGTGGTTTGGCCCTGTCCCAATGCCTCTAACTGGGTGAGACTCAGCTCCCTAAAGATAGGAACCTGTTCCTCCGCTTCCCAGTCAACCCCATGGATTAAGGCATCCTTGTTACTTTGAGAATCCCTCATATCAAACTTCTCCCCACAGTCCATACCTTTATTTTCTGACCCAGCCTTGGCAACATTTTGCTGTGTCCCTGTAGTACCTGTTAGGTGGTTCTGTTCCATGCCTGACTGGCATGAGCCCTCCCAGCTGGGTGGCCAAAACCCATTTAGGGATGCTTCATTTAGCAAGTCTATATAATCCACCTCCAGCTGTAGCTCCTGCTGGATCAAAGGCCAAAGTAGGTTAGCTGTCTGAGTGCCTCTCTCCAGTCCCAGCATGTGAAAGCATTTGGCAAACAGTCACAGCTATCTTTTCTCAGTCCCCAAGCCACAATCCGGATCCCCATGTACTATGTCCCAAAGTGCCTCTTCCAGCCCCAATAAAAAACAGGGCCCCCGATGAGGTAACCCAACAGGTCCCACCCAATAAGCATATCACTCTTCCAGGGTGATCTCCTCACATACTAATTCTTCCAGCCATTCCATTAGCTCGTGACCTGGCCATAGTCCCAGGAACGCCATCCATTTATTTAGAAGGCCCATTCCTCTACAGTCCTTATTAGTCACCAGAACATTCTCTGTCTCTACTGGGGATAAGCATTTCCCCTCCACAGGAGCTGATACAGGGCCATTGCTTACCATTCTCCACTTCTCCTGTACCCCCTGTGTGATCTGTATACGGAGTTCCCTCTGCTGATCCTTGGTTGAACCTGTAGGCATTATCTCCATCCATCTTTGGTACCATCTGGACACTTCCTCCTCCTCTGCTGCAGACATCTCTTCATAAGCTGCCATCCTTCTGCGTTTTCTACAGAGATCCTACCACTGCCACCAATGTCACAATCTGCTTCTTCAAGGGGGCTTGATATGAACCTAGTTCAAACCTACCCCAGCAGAATCATGTAGTTCCTGTTCTCTGTGGTACAAAAGATGGCTTCTGGAGAGGTACAGGTAATTACCAATTTCACATATGTTCTATATAACATTTTCCCTCTTATAATATATTATAACTAGAATACATAATAACCGTGTACAGGCAACATATATCCACACAATAACACATAATCCCAAGGTAACACTGTCATGCTCCCTTGGCCATATTTGTATTTACTGGCAATATTAGTCCTTAAACAATGAAATCATGACACCTGTTTTTTACTCTGTATCTTGATCTTTAAATCCTTGTTAAGACACATTGGATGTGATTTACTCCTTTTACTTTTGTTCCCACTTGGTATATGGTGATAAGTATGTATATTTAGTAAGGATTTAAATGTTGTCCATTTATGTTCACTATTTTTACCTGTCAGTTGTCTGTCCCAATCTATACTTTGTTTTGCTGCTCTTGGACAGTTAAAATCTGCCCCTATAAAATTAAAAGTTTTTGTTGGCCCCTTACAGTTTTGTTTTTTTGTTCAGTTTCAAATGAGACTGTGTTGTGAACACTGTTTCTCAAAGATTGCCCTATTTTAACATTTGATACAATATCAATATTATTTGTGATAACTAAATCCAAGATAGCCTCATTTCTAGTAGGCTCTTGTATAACCTGGACCAGATAATGTTCCCTGAGTGTACTCAAGAACCTGTTCCCCTTTCTTGAACTGCTAATCTCATTTATCCAGTTTATTCCAGGGTAATTAAAATCTCATTCACTATTCAACATACAACTTCACTGCTAGTTCCAGCATAAATATCTTCTCTGACTATAGGCTTAAATTCAGGCTTAACATACAGACAAATCCCTCCTCCTCTTTTACCATTTCGCCTATCTTTCCCAAATAGGTTATAGCCATCCAGATTAACAGTCCAGTCATGAGTTTCTTCCTACCATGTTTTGGTAATGCCTATTTAATCACATTTTTCAATAATTGGTAATAATTCTAATTCTCCCATTATTCCTGGCAAGCTTCTGGCATTAGCAAGCATACACCTATGTTCTGGGTTTTTAGTTTTGAAGTGCCAATACAAGAAATAGTATTGTGCCATAAGGTTACTCTTTATGTATCATTATCTCCAACTTCTGAATATAAAATTCAGAAAATGTGAATCACTTTGAAAGGACATTAAAGTACTCAATATTGCATGATAAATTTAATATTAAACATCAAAAAGTATCTTTATTTAAATATACACAGTATGAATATAGCAAAAATGTACCAAACACTTTTATTTAATTGGACAGACAAGTTTCCTTTATTATACTACTTTGTTCTTTCCCAAGTACTTGCATGTTTCCCTGTTCCTATTACCGCCTAGTACCTAGGATCCATAATCGCCTAGCTGTTGATCCAATACTGAAGCCTGGAATGCAATCCAGAATGCAATAGAGACGTGCTTCTCTCCCCATCATCTGTTCTGTCATAGGAAGACCAAGGCAGCATGCAGCATTTTAATTTTAAGTTATTTAAAAAAAAAAATATTTGTATAAAATTATTCATCTATTATTTCACATACTGATAGCAATTGGATTTCAAAAATAGTGCCGTAAATGTTAGACTATACTGTTCCTTTAATTGCAGTTTAGCAGTTACTGTATTAAAGCGACTCTTTGTGCAATTTATTTTTTTCTACACAATTCAACTAAATTTTAACTAAGTTTATTTAAATAATTTAGCCTTGGTTTTCAGAAGCAATCCATCTCAAAATCAACTGCCAGAAAACTGAAGAAATGTGCAAATTATAGGGTAAATATATTAATGTTTCTTTTGGGATTTTTTCATGCAAAAAATGTTTACATACACTACTGATCCTATAAATGCATATTTGCAGCCTAAGAGTAATACTGAACAGCTTCTCCATGTGTTTACAGTCCATATTGCTTTAAAAGGAAGTAACTGTGCGCTACAGTTGGTTGCTATTATATCCGTGCCAGTATCAAGCATTTCATGTATTCATAAATTAAGCGTTTGTATAAACATTTCAGAAAGTCAGTGTTAAAGTACATCTTCTACTATTATAGTTAATGTTTTGCATTAGTGCATCAATTATAATTTGTACTGTTGAAAACTGGCAAGAGGAGCATTCCTTATTTTATATTAAAAGGCTTCATTTCCACTTGCTGTGAAGATATCTTTTTTGAATTACTCAATTAATTAGAGCTGAAATCTTCATGAGCACTTAGAGAGGCGCTTTTGAATATAAAAATCAGGAACAGAACAGACAACACAAATCTTGAGCTCAGTATTTTACAGGCATATATACTTTTTGCTATGATTTTACCAATTTGCTAAATAATATACATTTAATTGTATAGTAGAAATAAGACCATACAATAATATTAACAGATTAAATGTTAAACATAAAGAAGAATGAATTGTAACTAACTGAAAGAACAATACAATATATTGATATAACACCCTGTTACATCTGAAACATAAGCCAGTATGCTGCCCTGTAAAAATGTGATGATGCCCTCGGCCTGTGCCTTGTCCTGTGGAGTTGGCCTCAGGTTACCTGGGGCTCGAGGGGAGTGCACCTTGACCCAGCGAAGCTGTGCTGCGCTGTTTGGCGTGCAAGGTGCCATTTTCATCACTCTGTGGCAAGCTGTCTTGAGGCTTCCTTCCCTTCCACCCTATTGCTGAAACATTGGTATGGTGTAATGCATGGTTTATGTTATGTAAAAGAAATTTAGTATTAAAAAAAAGAAAGAGAAGAGAAAATGATATATACAATAAAATAAATAATAATGAATGTATTATTAAAGGGAGTATTTGTTTAAGGTCCATTTCTTTATTATGGATGTTTGAACTGGTTTGTCATGTTATTGTCGGTGCAGGTGAGGAGTGCCTGTTCAGGGCATGAGGTTGCTGCCGCTGGCCAGTCCTCCTTTTTGTTACTGTTCGATTACATTGTTAATAATTCAATAAATGCTGTGGGCCCATTGTACTCCCAACGTGGTTTCTTGTCTCATCATTTTCTTTAATATGGTTTCTTTACTATATCAGTTGGTATGTTATGCACTGAATGGATCTCACTGGGTCATGGTTCCCATGTGTTTCTTAAACAAAAGATGATCTGTCCTCAATGATATCAATAAGAGGGTTAACTTTCTTAAGGGATTTCTAACTAGGGCTCTTTACAGTAATTATGTGACCACATTACTTGTGCATAAGTTAGGCATGTTAGGCAGTTTGTAGGCCATATGTAACCATCTTTCTCATTATATGCCATCACTTCCTCATTTCATAATTCTAACTGTGACTGAAAGATAGGGAAATACAAGCAAAGTAACTTGTCAATATATGTGTCCTATTGGCTGCCAAAGGAACAACCAAAAAACCTCCATGCATAAAAACATCATCTTATTTACAGACCTTAATGTACCTCAATATTCCTCAACTGTGTTACAGCTCCAGTACCTAGATATCCAACTACTCCATTGAGTGGGGGATAAGTGATATAGTGTTCTGAATGCAGGATTTGCCAGGAGGTTATTTGGATATTTGTATCATATAATATGGTAAAGATAGTTAGAGGTCCACAAGGGCATGCAAAAGGAAGTATGATAACTTTTTTCCAAGTGCTAATATTTTGTGCTATAGGATGTCTTATCTTGTGTAAATGTGCATTTGTTATAATCACCTCTTATAAATACAAAATCTAAAACAGCGCTGAATATTTCTTGTATTCTCAAAAGGGAGAAAATGAATATAGTATAAGTCTGTGACATATTAAAGAACCACTGTAGTGCATTTACAAGTAAAGGTCATGTGTTAGTTTATTGGGTATAAACTATTACAACAGTATGCAGTTTAAAATAAATAAAACTTAACACTTTTTCCTATTTTTCAATGTGGTGTTTTTCCTCCGAGTGGTTATCTCCTCCTACTTGTGCCTCTTAAGGGGAATGGCCAGCCCTGCCTGAAAGTTGGACTAAGAAAAAGTCTGACTGGTTCAGACTGAGCATGCTCAGGTCCATGATGGCTAATGCACTCGGTGGGGCCTATGGGGCAGCTGCAAGTAGGTTACAGTACAGTAGCTACCCTTAAGTATACAGTGGGCAGAGATAATGATGTCACTGGGTGGGGCAAGTGACATAATTGCCCAGTCTGCGTCCAAGCTCCCTCCAGGCCCCAGGTAGACTTGCCTATGCCCCCCCCCCCCCCCTTGAGGCGACAACAGACACATTCAACGTAAGAATACCTTTTACTTTTATTTATTTAAACCTGCATACTGTTTTTAACAGTCTCTACTCAAAACCGAGCTTTACTTGTTAATGTACTGCAGTTTTAAGTTTTATGGATTATGAATGCATCTGATAGAGGAGAATCAGTAGTGTTTGAAAACATTTTTTTGCATGAAAAAAGTACCAAAAATAAACATTAACAAAGAGACACATGGCATTCCCAAAAGTTGAGGGTTAACGAGGCCTGCAATGAGCGGCAATGAGCCTGTAAAGGTTCTCATTGGGAGCCACGCGATGAGCTTTTGCTGGGCTTAAGGCGCTCATCGTGAGGCCCATACAGTAGACAAAGGGAGAGGCTCATTGCGAGCCACGCAATGAGCACCGAAGGCGCTCAGCATGGGGCTCGCGATGAGCGCCGAAGGTACAGAATTCCCAGCCAAACATTTTATTCTCATCATTTTTGACGGGCAAGGAGCTAGTAAAAAAATATTCTTAAAGATTTATATACGTGTTCCAACTTTTTTTCTTCAAAGGGGTGTCACATATTAGTATTAGTATATTCACAGTCCTAATTTCTAGTGAATGGGACAGAAATTGTAACTTTATCAAAATCTAAATTCTAGACATATTTCTGACATATCTCCTGCCCCATTTTAATGATATGCCTTTATTATTTTGTATTATGGGTTAAATACAAATAAAATGTTCAAAGTGTTTGCAGAATGTGTTCCAAGTACGAAAACATGTATTGCATAGTTAATTATTAATTATTTACTGCACAGAAAGAGATGCTGAATCATAAATCTGGTAACTGATTGACCTGCAAAGTCTTACTCCGAGGATAGTTTAATAGAGTGAATAATAAATCAACTGCTATCTTTATCACTGCAATACAGCATTTTTTTTTAAGATTATGTGTGTCCTTGAATTTTCCTTATCATGTCACAAAATCTATATAATAATTAAGTAAGCGCATGTATTTAGATATGATATAATGTACCTACGTATCACTTTACTTTTGTGTACTTTATTTTATTAAGAAGTGCTTAAAAGCTCAGTTTTTTCTGCCTAAAGTCTTAGAAATAGTTCCTAATTGGTTTCTCCCCCCTGCATCTTCTAAGTACATGGCTAGCACTGTCTCATAGTTTCCAATCAGTGGCAACATTATGCAACATACTGATGAGAGATGGTCCATGACAGGCTAATTTCAAACGCTGCACTTGAGAGTCTGTGTATTCATGAGCTGAATGAGCTACAGAGGGCAGACACAAACAAATTGTATGATTTTAGGCAGACCTTTTGCAAATAGCAAAAGTCGAACCACAAGTTACTTGTACCAAGGAGGTCTCGCAAAGGGCTTAATGACATGTCCGGAGCACATTAAGAGCAAAAAAAAAGTCAATACTGTACTTATATTATAAGTTAAAGTGATTTTAGGTCTTGGAATTAATAGCACAACATTCTGGAGCTTGCAAATCGGCCCAAAAAATACTTTATTTCATGTTCAATTTCTGTGTTATGTCGATCCCAGCAATCAATGTATTAATACATATAATGGAACTTGCATGTAATAGAATATCATATTTACGGCTATTTCAATATTGCACTATATCTGGAATGTGGGTCCGATCGTAAGCTGTAATTCAAGCCCGTAGGACTTTGAAATCCAACCTACATTTCCATTGAAGTAATGATGACGATCTCTGTTTCCATTGGCTGTTTCGAATCGTGAGTTACGGCCTTGCATGATTGATCATGTTCAAGCCCGAACATGCTACATACGATGCACATTGTAAGCCATGCTATCGGGCCGGGACTTGTGGGCCCGGCCAATTGAATAACACCATAAGTTGTGGCCACTGCCGTCCTGCAGGAGGCCCGCAGGCTTACGTCCTATGAGCCTCATTCAATTCGGAGGCGCAAGTTATGGAGGTATAGGACGTAAGTCTGCGACCCTCCTGCGGGCCCGCAGAGGCCTCAACTTATGGTGCTATTCAACTGGCCGGGCCCACAAGTCCTGGCCCGATAGCATGGCTTACAATGTGCATTGTATGTAGCATGTGTGGGCTTGAACTTTTCCCAGTACCAGTAATACCTACCTGATGATTATCATTCTGGGAAAGTGAAATAACTAACAAGAACAAAAAATGTGTTATGCTTTTAAATACACCAAGAAAGTCATTCTTATTAAATTGCACAGCTACACACAATTCCTCCCATAGTATATATATATACAGTATATATATTGAAACAGAGTTATCCAAGGGGTTTATGTGAGCCACAGACTCTTTCGCTCAGGGGTTAACCTTCCTGCCTAGGTAGTAATTGCACCTGGGTAGTCCTGATTTAAGGCTGCTCCTGGAGTATGGAAGGGACTGCTAATGGACTGATTGTTTGCAGTTTGTCAGACACGGAGAGAGACACATACAGTGACAGCAGCCTACAGCTTATGACTGCTTGGAGCAGAGACAAAACTGTTAGTGAGGAGGACTATTTATTAAAGCTAGGCCTATTATTTTATTTGTGTTTTGTTTGTTATTTTGTATCACTGGATGCATTTTTAGTAAAACTTGGAAAAGTACATAGAGCCTCTTGTATTCTGTTCCTCCATCAATGAGCTTGCAACATGCACACAAACCCAGAGGCAACTACTACTTATCACATGATTTTATATATATTATATACAATACATATTTAATTATTTCTCATATATTTGTTACACAATTATTGGCAGATTAAAATAAGTGTTCATTGTTGTTTTTTCACCCATACGATGATTTATTACTGTAATATGCATAACTATTTTTAAATAAGGAGGTATCACTAGTAACTTAGATGACTAACAATATTTTGTAAATAAGTGAAGTAACAGTAAACCTCTAATGCTTTGAACACCCAGATGCTAGAAAAGAAAATCTATGTTTTGCTATATACATAATTAGGTATACACCCTGCAACTCTGTATTATATTTTTCAAATACAAGTTTTCTAATGCACTATATTAGAGTAAACTAATGTCCATTGTGTACAAGTTCATACAATTTTGTCAGAATATTATCAAGAGATACTTGATATAAACGTTTAACATTGTGCCAGCACACTGCAGCAGAAATAAGCATAAAACACTTTAGAAGTGCTAAAGGGAGCGCTCCATTATATTGAACTGAGATATATATTTGTGCCATTTTAATGGCTCCACCCAGAGCCAGATCTACCTTTTTGGGGCCCTTAGGCAGTGAAGTGGAGGAGCCCCTGCGAGTGTGTGCGCAAGGTATGCATGGACCAATTTCCCCCTTTTCTGTGCATGTATATTGCGCTCTTTCCCCATAACAGCCATTTTTACAACATAGCTCATACAAAAGCCGAGGTTTTACTTGTTTATTAAATGCATTTGATGGTAGACCATATCAATTATATTTTTCTTAGCTAAATAAGAGTAACGCCCCTTGGCAGCTGCCTAGTTGGCCTAATGGGTAATCCAGCCATGGCTACACCAAACAATGCACATTTTTTACAAAGCAAAATAACCTAGAAATTTATATTAAATCTATAAAAGTATACACTTCATGATCATTCAGAAATAGTGCTTATTCCTTAGAACAGTGGTTCTCATGTTATGCTGAACATTTGAAAATTGCAACTGTAGTTGTTGGACCTGCCGGCTTGACATTCTGTGGAGTGACAGAGCTATTACATTCAACCTTGCCACCACCAATGGGCCGTAGACGCAAGCCTGTAAACCCTTTCCTCACACGCAAGCTGTTAAGGGGCTGGCCGAGATGCGATCAGCCATTACGATCCAATTGCGGTATAACGCAGTGCAACACAGGCCTCTCAGCCAATACAAAGTGGTCTAGCCACAAATGATTGAAAGAGGGAGATTATAAATGTGAGGCTGATGTTTGGCAACTCGAACCTTCAGCTCCCTCCACAGAAAGGCCTCAGGGACAGGTCAGAGAGGTTAGGATCCCTGTCCACAGTCGGGAGGGAAACAGGCTAAGGCAAGCACAGGGCCCACAATTACATGCACCGGGAGAATGTGGTCCTCCTTGGTGCTATCCGTGGCCACCCTGTTATACATGCAGGGGGGAGGGAAGTTAGGCCAGGGCCTAGGGCTCAGACTTGGAAGGAGTATCGGCAGGGGTTACAGCAGTGGGCACAGCAGTGGACACAGCGCAAAGGGATGTGAGGTCTGTCAAGCACCGTTTTGATGACATCAGGGCCGAGGTGAGGAGGATGATGACCCAGGAGGACAAGCAAGTGACTGTGAGCTATAGTAAGTGGGAGAGGGTCGCCAAGGACCTTCTGAGCCAGGTGCCCGCCGCTGGAGTTTCAGGCCTGGTGGCCCAGCAGGACCGAGCCTTCATGTGAGGTGAATATCACATATACCAACATGCCACCACATGTACATCACACATGGGAGAAAAAGTATTTGATCCCCTGCTGATTTTGAACGTTTGTCCACTGACAAAGAAATGATCAGTTTATAATTTGAATGGTAGATGGATTTTAACAGTGTGAGACAGAATAAAAAAAAATAAAAAAACAAACAAACAAGAAAAACGCATGTCAAAAAAGTTATAAATTGATTTGCAAGTCAATGAGGGAAATAAGTATTTGATCCCTTCGACTTAGTACTTGGTGGCAAAACCCTTGGTGGCAGATGTTTCTTGTATTTGGCCACCAGGTTTGCACACATTTCTGGAGGGATTTTGTCCCACTTCTCTTTGTAGATACTCTCCAAGTCATTAAGGTTTCAAAGCTGAAGTTTGGCAACTCGAACCTTCAGCGCCCTCCACAGTTTTTCTATTGGATTAAGGTCTGGAGACTGGCTAGGCCACTCCAGGACCTTAATGTGCTTCTTCTTGAGCTACTCCTTTGTTGCCTTGGCTGTGTGTTTTGAGTCATTGTCATGCTGGAATACCCATCCACAACCCATTTTCCATGCCCTGGCTGAGGGAAGGAGGTTCTCACCCAAGATTTGACGGTAAATGGCCCTATCCATCGTCCCTTTGATGCGGTGCAGTTGTCCTGTCCCCTTAGCAGAAAAACACCTCCAAAGCATAATGTTTCCACCTCCATGGTTGACTGTGAAGATGGTGTTCTTGGGAGTTATAGGCAGCATTCCTCCTCCTCCTCCAAACACAGCGAGTTGAGTTGATGCTAAAGAGCTCGATTTTGCCACAACACTTTCACCCAGTACTCCTCTAAATCTTTCAGTTGTTCAATGGCATACTTCAGAAGGGCCTGTATATGTGTTTTCTTGAGCAGGGGGACCTTGTGGGCGCTGCAGGATTTCAGTCCTTCACCTGTTTTACCAATTGTTTTCTTGGTGACTATGGTCCCAGCTGCCTTGAGATCATTAACAAGATCCTTCCGTGTAGTTCTGGGCTGATTCCTCACCGCTCTCATTAAATTGAAACTCCATGAGGTGAGATCTTGCATGGAGCATCAGACCGAGGGAGACTGGCAGTTATTTTGTGTTTCTTCCATTTGCAAATAATCGCACCAACTGTTGTCACCATCTCACCAAGCTGCTTGGCGATGGTCTTGGTATATAGGGAGAATTAGTAAGAGATCGCTGAGGACCAACCTGTAAACCTGTATTATGGACAACAAATACTAATGTCTAGATATTAGGTTAGGTTGAGTCTATACAGTGTATAAAGGCAAATATGTAGAGAAAAAGAAATAAAAAATCAAACACTGTTTAACATAGACTCTAAGGGCCTCATTCTATTATCGGCCGTAAATCGGCCGTAAGGCTGCGATTCCTTGCGGGGGTTCAGTTAACTCGCGATTCTATTATACGGCCCCGCAAGGATCTCCTTTTACGGCCGGCCGCATATCTTGGAACCGGCCGTAATCTCAGAAATATAAAAACGCAAAAATAAATTCAAGCCTGCACTGTACAGCTCTGTAAATGCTAGGGATCATATTGGGGGACATGAGGATTAAAAGAAACCCACTCTCAAGCTTGCACATCTGCCCAAACCCGAGTTCAAATTAACTGTTTATTTTCCGGCTGCGGCGGGGGTGTGTCTGAGGTGCTCCAAGCACTCTGGACTTTTTACATGGATATTTTACGGATATTAAAAATAAAATATTTTACGGATTTGAGTACAGGATAATTATGTGCTATTTTTTCTAACACCTAAAATCCCTTTATAGTCTTCTCAAAGTGCAGGATGGCTTTATTTGAGCTATTTTATGTGCTTAATTGGTGCTAGCGAGACCTCTTTCCTGCAAGTAAGCTGCGGCTCGTTTTTAGCCTTGCAGAGAGGTTTCCCGGAGCAATTGAATTGCAAATCTCTTGCGGCCGTTTTAGATCAAAGGCTTTCCTCCGGCGCGAGCGGCCGCAAGAGATAGCAAGGCACCGGCCGCAAGCCTGCCGGAATCCCCGGCCGTAAGGGAATAGAATAGCAGAATAGCTTGCGGCCGGTCCTTGCGGCCCCGCAACGGCTGCGGCCGCTAATAGAATGAGGCCCTAAGTCCTAAAAGGAAAATCTAATTGATAAAACCTGGAATAAGTAGTAGAAACAATAAGGTATATTTAAAAAATAACTTTTATTTACACAGTTAATAAAATTTGCTAAAATTCGCATATACATAGAAGAAAAAAATTGTTGTTATGAATACGGCGAGTAAAAGAGATATATACAAATGCTGTCCAGTCTTAAGTGATACTCTAATTACTAGATCAAAATATTATGAGTAAATACTAGCGGGTAATACCCATTATGTATAAGTTTGATCAGAAGGTATAATTTTGTCTGCAGTACAATATTGATCCACAGATACTAAAAATAAGTGAATATAACACACTATTAATAAAAATATGAAGTGTTTTATTATAGACTTGATAGGTTATAATATAAAGTATCTGAGCAAGGAAATTAGATAAGGTGCAATTTGAGGGATAGAAAAAATATATGCACAACCAATTGCAATCTGTGTCCCTAGGCTGACTTGAGTATAGTGTGAAAGATGTATGGAAACAGGGACCCACTCACTATAAGTCCTCTAAAAAATTGGATGAAAAAATCGAGCCTCGCTGACTATCCTAATTCCCTCTGTATCTTATCTTCTATGTAGCTTACTTCCGTAGTGTAATTGCAGATCAGTACAGAGTCAGACTTCCCAGGGGAGACAGAGAAGCGAACTCTGGTTCCTGGAAACGATCCCCAGTGATTAATGGCAGAAGTCTGACTCTGTACTGATACAATCTTGTCCCTGACATCCTTGGACAGCTCTTTGGTCTTGGCCATGGTGGAGAGTTTGGAATCTGATTAATTGATTGCTTTTGTGTACAGGTGTGCCCACTGCAGCGTATGCAGTTACAGACTGCAGCCAGAATCGCGATAGCGTTAGGAGCCAATAACAATCAAGATCAAGAACCAAAGAATAGATCATATCTAGCAAATGATAGCTAATCCTAGATG
The DNA here is from genome assembly GCA_027410445.1 of Discoglossus pictus. Taxonomy (NCBI): domain Eukaryota; kingdom Metazoa; phylum Chordata; class Amphibia; order Anura; family Alytidae; genus Discoglossus; species Discoglossus pictus. The sequence goes on from CM050166.1 coordinate 60,966,878, forward strand.
TCCAACTGGAGTGATCATAGCACCAGCCACCCCCTCTGCCCCCCACAGCAGTGTACTGGACTTTTGCACCAGGCTCCAGCCGCGCCCCTAACCCTCCCCACTAGGACACCACCACCGCCACCTCCTCACCAGTCCACACCACAGGAACCTCCATCCCAACCATCAGGTCAGGCTGCACAGGCTGAGATGCTGGCCCTCATGTGGCAATAGCTGAAGTGTCAGCTTGTAACCCGCAGATCGTTTGCCGGTAGCGTTAAGAGGCCAATTTAATAGCCGTAAGTCTAGCAGGCTCCATTAAGGGCTACGGGTTTTCATGTTGAGGGAATTTAATAGGGCTGTTACAAACATAAAATCGAGGGAATAGTCACATCAGTAGTACTTGAATATGCATTTTTTTTATTTATGATTTCACCACATTTCATTATGAATAATTATCAAAAAATGTTGTTTTTAAAAATGCATCACAAATTATATGGTTGAGCAGGGAGATAAGACGTGAGAAGCAGATCTGGAGGAATGGTGGACCTCCACATATAGAGTAGTTGAATGTTAAATAGTAATAGACTCTGTATAAACAGTTTAAGCTTTATATTTTGAAATAGTGAAGGGAATGGTGTCCCCCTATGGCTTCAACATATCAGCAACACACCAGAAGCTTTCGATTTGAACAATTAATGTGAGAGATTAATAGTTGTTAAATTATCATGTAAAGTCAAACATAAAAAGTTGTATTTAGGACATATATATTATTTTAAATAAATCTCTCATAGAAACAGAGAAATCATTCAACACTTCAGCGTTCACAGTACATTGCCTAGTTAGATTTATGGGAGATTAGAATGAACAGGTCCATCTGTTTTTACAATTACAACTAAAGTTTGGCTTAATACCTCTTCAGGATGCCTTATGCATATGCTAGATATGCTTGAATTATTTTACTGCCACTTACACAGTGACTGATTTAAGGAGAGTTTAATATTCCCAAGGATCTCAGCTACATTAATAAATTGGGAATATGAGAATGGAAGTCTACTGCGCCAGCAGATTAACTAAGAAAGAGGTAAACTGAAAGATCAGATTAAAAACATGCTGAATTCAAACTTTTGCTTTTCTCTCTCAAAAAATATTTAAATTGCATCTTGTGTAGCCCTGTATAAATTATTTTGCACATCAGTTGCTCTTGATGAAAAAAAAGATTGCATGTCATTAGACAATCATTTGTTTATCCAGTTTAATGCACCAGTTCTCTAAGCAAGTTCTTGATTAATAGTAACCACAAGTCCTTTCAATTGCAAAAGAGAAGTCTATCTTTATAAATAGCACAATGCTAATGTATATGTTTTTTTTTGTCTTACACAGCGTGTAGGAAGTTATTATCACATGTATAAATGTCTGTATGTCTGCTATCTGCTCCTAGAGTTATTTGAGTCTTGTCTGCAAGGTCGATTGCAAAATATACGACAAGTAGTTGGGATCTACAGAATAGGAGACAGTTATTATTAACATTCAGTTCCAGAACATATTGCCAGTGCATTTTTGTATAACTTCTGTTGAAGTAGGAGACCAAAAAAATATAAATTATGGGTAAAAGCTTTCATGGAAAAGATATACTGCTCCTCTAGTGGCCAAATCTGGTAATACATGATTACATTTATATTTGCTATTTTTTGTATCCCCTAGTCATTTAATCTGGAGGGGGTTCCCCCCCCCCCCCCAAGGTCCTACACCCTTGTATATATAGGCTTTATATTGACCTGGGGCCCAGTTGTATCTAGTCCTTTCAAATTTCTGTATCTTAAATTATAAGTTTATGTGGGTTTATGTATATGTCACAAAGTGGCACATAAACTTACAGATAGTAATATCACTGCATATAGACACTTCTGTACATATACAAACATATTTCAGTCTACTGCTTTGGATCTTTAGGCAGCCTACTGCCCCTTGAAAATGTTTTGCCCTAGGCCTGGGCCTTGTGGGCCTAGACAAAAACACATCCCTGGGTTAATTCATACATATACAGTATACTTTTAAAAATATATGTAGCGGAACCCATCACTGTTTTACCCTGTTTTATGATTATTCTTGGTTAAAATATGATCCTAATATATGTATGTTGGTTGATGCTCTGCAGAATATTGTCCCAAACATTTACAGCTACTTGGCATGGGAGATAATCTCGTTACAGCGACTCCGCATAAGATAATGAAAACACTATACAATAGACTTCCTTTCTCAGATAAGAACAAAGAAGTGTAATTGAATCAATGTCTGATTGTATCAAAGTTGCCAGGGAGGTGTGACCCACCTATTGTTCTCTTTATGGGTATTGTGCAGCCAAATATGGGGGATGTGGATTGCCTGTGGGAAGAGATGTATAAATATTTCTGCAATAACAAAATAAAGTCAGTATTCATTTGACTCCCAAATTGTGTGTCGTCCAATATGGGAGGTCGGGGATGGTGAAACTGTAGTGCCTCGTGGGTATTTTATCGTATACCAGCGGAGATTTTGGACTGCGTGTTCCAGCTCCGTTACATTTGTTGGCAAGTGGTGGAATTGTTCCCACGGTCAGAAGGACAGCTACAGGAGACACCATTCCGTGGAGTACAAATTGAGGGCAACGCTAGTATCCGTACAGCGCCCCTGGCTACAGCAGGATGGAACCGGCTAGTTTTTGGACAGCGTTCCATGATGAGGATGAGAAGGAGGCCGCAGACTACAGGGAGACAGACAGAATGGAACTCTGGTATGATGCCCTGCAAGATGCCCAATGGCGGCGAGGTGAGAGTCTCCCCAGTGATGAGCAGCGGCTACAGAAGCGTGTGGCGATGCGGATGTATCTATTGGGAGAGCAGCCCCTGGATGAGTGGGTGACAAGACTAGAGACCCTGGTACGGCGAGAGATCTGGCTAGACAACGCATACCAGGCCCTCTGGTGGTATACCGTTCGACTTACCCCCTGGACGGCTGAACACGACTTACCGGAGGGGGATGATTATGATGGCCCGGGATTATTATGGGATGCCTTGGAGGATGATATTGATCTTGGCAGCACGGAGGGGTCTAGGTTTTGGGACATCTACGACTACCGGATGGGCATGTATGTCTGGGATGACGAAGGTGAGGTGAGCAAAGACATGACCCACTTGGTAACGAGAGAGTGGGAGCTGGAGCAGGACTACCAACACCTGCTCAGCCTTGTGCAGCCCCAACCTACTCGACAAGCAGAACCAGACTTCATTGACTGGTCCTGGGATGACCTCCAGATGGCAGGTAGAGATGGGACCGAGGTCTCTCTACCGGCCCTACAGGGAGCAGAAGGTGTCGTCCTTCCCCCCCAGCGGCAGTGTGAACCCCAGGGGGCAGAAGGTGTCGTCCTTTCCCCCCAGCGGCAGTGTGAACCCCAGGGGGCAGAAGGTGTCGTCCTTTCCCCCCAGCGGCAGTGTGAACCCCAGGGGGCAGAAGGTGTCGTCCTTCCCCCTCAGCGGCAGTGTGAACCCCAGGGGGCAGAAGGTGTCGTCCTTTCCCCCCAGCGGCAGTGTGAACCCCAGGGGGCAGAAGGTGTCGTCCTTCCCCCTCAGCGGCAGTGTGTACCCCAGGGGGCAGAAGGTGTCGTCCTTTCCCCCCAGCGGCAGTGTGAACCCCAGGGGGCAGAAGGTGTCGTCCTTCCCCCCCAGCGGCAGTGTGAACCCCAGGGGGCAGAAGGTGTCGTCCTTTCCCCCCAGCGGCAGTGTGAACCCCAGGGGGCAGAAGGTGTCTTCCTTCCCCCTCAGCGGCAGTGTGAACCCCAGGGGGCAGAAGGTGTCGTCCTTTCCCCCCAGCGGCAGTGTGAACCCCAGGGGGCAGAAGGTGTCGTCCTTTCCCCCCAGCGGCAGTGTGTACCCCAGGGAGCAGAAGGTGTCGACCTTCCTCCACAGCGGCAGTGGGTACCCCAGGGGGCCAAAGGTGTCGTCCTTCCCCCCCAGCGGCAGTGTGAAACACAGGGGGCAGAACGTGTCATCCTTCCCCCCCAGCGACAGTTTACCCTAACCAGGGGAGACACCAATCTCCCAGACGGCGCAGATGGGACCGTGGTCTCTGTGCCCACAGCTTGTCCAGATCCCCAACTACCGTCACTGGGACAACCGGAGGAGGGGGCAAGTAAAAACTCCCCTCCCCAGCTAACTTCTAATGTGGCCCCAGGGTTAACAGAGGAAATGTTAACCCCCACTGACCCCCAGGTTTCCCTGGCTACTGAGCCGGAATATGTTCCAAGTACCCCAGCAGAAGAGCTGACAGCGGGGCAGAGTGCAGTCGGCCTCTGCCCTCCCTTTGTCCCTGGTACAGAGCAGGAGGTCCTGCAGGTTATACCAGCAGAAGAGCTGGCATCAGGGCAGAGTGCCGCTGGCCTCTGCCCCTCAAGTCCCCTCAGCGTGTTGCCCCCTCACCACAGCAAAATATCCAGGTGCCTGGTTAGACTTCCCCCCAAAGGAGAGATGTGTGACGAAGTGCCCTTCGCCACCTTGGCTTGGAGAGGACTGTTTGCCAGCCTCCTGCCCTGCGACTATGGCCCTGGTACATATTGCCCTTTGGAACCAGTGTTCGGCCATACCAGAGTGTAAGTCACTCATTCTGGCCCTTTACATACAGGGGGGGCATTCTGTACTTGCCCTGTGTGAACCATGATACCCCAGATAGCTATGCCATGGAGCCCATTCATATGATGAAAGACTATGGGAAAGACTTTAGCTACTTGGCAATTGAACTGTGTGAAGAGGATCTGAGCGCTATTCGGTGGTTTTGTGCGCGCAGATCCCAGCTATCTGGGGATATGGGAAATGTGAATTGCAGTTATGCTGATGGGTTGTCAAACTAGAGAATTGACCAACAAATACTTTTGTCCGGACATCCCCAGGCCGATCCGTTGGGATCAGACCGTGTATGCCGGCTTATGGTCACGGGGGAGGTGTGTAGCGGAACCCATCACTGTTTTACCCTGTTTTATGATTATTCTTGGTTAAAATATGATCCTAATATATGTATGTTGGTTGATGCTCTGCAGAATATTGTCCCAAACATTTACAGCTACTTGGCATGGGAGATAATCTCGTTACAGCGACTCCGCATAAGATAATGAAAACACTATACAATAGACTTCCTTTCTCAGATAAGAACAAAGAAGTGTAATTGAATCAATGTCTGATTGTATCAAAGTTGCCAGGGAGGTGTGACCCACCTATTGTTCTCTTTATGGGTATTGTGCAGCCAAATATGGGGGATGTGGATTGCCTGTGGGAAGAGATGTATAAATATTTCTGCAATAACAAAATAAAGTCAGTATTCATTTGACTCCCAAATTGTGTGTCGTCCAATATGGGAGGTCGGGGATGGTGAAACTGTAGTGCCTCGTGGGTATTTTATCGTATACCAGCGGAGATTTTGGACTGCGTGTTCCAGCTCCGTTACAATATATAATACAGAAGTAATAGTTTCTGAAACCCAGTGTCCAGGCTCTATGGAGTTATTTTTAAAGCCAAGGCTCAATACCTTTATAAGCAATGTCTTATAGAAAAGCAAGGTAAGTAAAGAGTGTTTTGCCCATTATCACAAGCATTCTGTGAAGAAGTGCCTTCCATGTCCTTCAGGATGTATCTACTATAGAGCATATGTAAATGTAGATGGATGAGTCACTGATAAACCCACTATGGCTCCCAGTAAAGTAAATTATGTATAATAATCAATTAATTAAACTGATGAAATATAAGTGTAATACCTCAAAAGAGAAAAGCAATCTTATCTAATGGGGAGTCTTGAGGACTAGAACTGAGCAACATAGCTAGACCCTTTTAATGTTCTTATTCTGCTACAATATTGTTATTAATGTCTTTGTTTTGCATAATCCTTGCTCATTCTAAAGTTATTCCACTTATGTCCTCTAGCTGTGCTATTTCTTTGTACGCAGTGGTGTAGATTCCCAGTACTTTGCAAGAGCTGCAAAGTGTTTTGTCAAAAAATCACTGCAATTCAAGAAAAAAATATATTTGTTTGTCAAGTATGTGTGTGTGCGTCGTTCAGTCGTGTTCAATTCTCCGTGGTATGACCTCTTGGGTCTCTTACTGGAATCAAACCCATGTTGCAGTGGTGAAAACACCAAATCCTAAGCACTGGATGACATGGAAACCGTCAAGTATGTTATGTGTTTGTGTGTTTGCGTTGCTCAGTAGTGTCCGACTCTCCAAGACATCACGAACCGCAACACACCATGCTTATCCACTTGGTATTCATGGCAGAAATACTGGAGTGGGTTGCAAGTTCCTTCTCCAGTGAGCCACAGCATACAACTCATTTTATTCCTAGGTGGTCTCCATCCAAGTACTGACCAAGCCCAACCATGCATGACTTCAGGGTGATGGGACCTATTGGTTCCCTGACCGGAATCTAAGCCAGGTTACAGCGGTGAAAGCACCAAATCCTACCCACTGGACCACCGGGGTACCCTGTCAAGTACCCAACTAATAATATTGGCATTAGGTCCAAATGAAAGAGCTGGTACTAAGAATTAGCACATTTTAATAGAAACAGCTTGTTGTTCTCTGCATTCAAAGCCCTGTTTATAGATGCAGATAAACAGAACAAAACATTTGGCATCAGTCATGGGAAATTCGGCTATGAGGGTCACTAGCAGAGCAGGATTCCTGGATCTCTCTATTTGTATTTTCAGATTCTCTCTGATTTTGCGCCTGTTACTCACTCTCATTTAATCTGATTGATCCAACCACGTGCTCTGAGTTTGTTTCATGCAGTACAGGACCAATAGAAAATGATGGTCTGGAAGCAACCACATCCGGCAGGCATGCACAGACCTGCACACTGAAATGCACAGGGGACTGTTGGTGGAATTTGTAATACTGAGTTGTCCACCAATGCACTACAGAATACTTGCATAACATAGTAAATAAATGAAATGTTATATTTATTTTTTGCACTGGATTTGCCCAAATTATAGATTTTGTTTTTCAAATTGGACTTTCATACTGCTTATTATTATAATAAGAATTATTATTATTATAAAAAGACCACTGTACAATGAAATATATATATACTAGCGACTTGCCCGTCAAAAATGACGGCAATAAAAACTGAAGCCTGGCAATGCTGTTTGCCACACAATGTAAGCCTCTCCCCCTCTACTTTACTGGCCTTGTGATGAGCGCCTTTGGCGCTCATCACAGGCCTTGCAATGAGCCCCTTTGGAGCTCATTGCGAGTCTCTCCCTCTGTCTACTTCCTCCCTTGTGTCTTATTTCCCCCCTCCTCTCCCTCCCTTGTGTCTCCTTCCACCTCGTCTACCTCCTTTGTATCTCCTGCCCCCTTGTGTTTTTACCTCCCTCTCCCTCCCATGTCTCTAAACTCCTCCCCTGTGTCTCTTTCCCCCTTCTCCCTCCCATGCATCTCTTCCCCCCCCTGTGTCTCCCCCAACCCTCCCCTGTGTCTGTTCCCCCCTGGCCTGTGTCTCTTTCCCCCTCCCCCTGTGTCTGTTCCGGCCTTCCTCGTGTCTCCATTTCCCTCCCTTGTGTATCTTCCCCCCTGCACTCTCTCCCCTGTGTCTCTTCCCCCTCCTCTCACTCCCCTGTGTCTCTTCCCCCTCCTCTTTCTGTGCCTCTTCCTCCCTGTCTCTTCCCCCTCACCCTCTGTGTCTTCCACCCTCTCCCTCTGTGCCTCTTCCCCCGCCTCTCTCTGTGTGTCTCGCCACTGTGTCTCTTCACCCCTTCCTCTGTTCCCCCCCCCCCTCTGTGCCTCTTTCCCCCTCTCTCTGTACCTCTTCCCCCCTTTCCCTCTTCCCCCCTCTCCCTCTGTGCCTGTTCCCCCCTGGCCGGTGTCTCTTTCCCCCTTCCCCCTGTGTCTGTTCCCCTCTTCCCCCCCCCCCCATTTCCCTCCCATGTGTATCTTCCCCCTGTTCTCCCTCCTGTGTGTCTTTTCCCCCTCCTCTACCTCCCCTGTGTCTCTTTCCCACCTATCCCTCTGTGTCTCTCCCCCCTCCCTCTGTGTCTCTTCCCCCTCCCTCTGTGTCTCTTCCCCACTCTCCCTCTGTGCCTCTTCCCCACTCTCCCTCTGTGCCGTGCCTCTCCCCCCCTCTCCCTCTGTGCCTCTCCCCCCCCCCTCTTCCCCCCTCTCCCTCTGTGCCTCTCTTCCCCACTCTCCCCCACTCTCCCTCCCCTCTTCCCCACTCTCCCTCTGTGCCTCTACCCCCCCTCTTCTTCACTCTTGTGTCGGGCCGCGCTGCGTGCAAGCGCGGCTTGCGCCGCGCTCTGCGCATGCGCGTCTTGTGCGCGGCTTGCGCCGCGCTCTGCGCGTGCGCGGCTCGGGCCGCGCTCTGCGCATGCGCGGCTTGCACCGCGCTCTCTGCGCAATGCGCAGCACTCTCCCTCTGTGCCTCTACCCCCCCTCTTCTTCACTCTTGTGTCGGGCCGCGCTGCGCGCAAGCACGGCTTGCGCCGCGCTCTGCGCATGCGCGTCTCGTGCGCGGCTTGCGCCGCGCTCTGCGCGTGCGCGGCTCGGGCCGCGCTCTGCGCATGCGCGGCTTGCACCGCGCTCTCTGCGCAATGCGCAGCACTTTATAATTGTCAAACTGCGATTCGTCTGAAGCGTGACGACGAATCGCAGTTAGACAATTATAATATGTGATATATATATATATTGTTGAATAATCAGAGTATTGTAGTGAATAGTGATACCTTTTTTATTGGACCAACGTATTGATAATAAAGTGACAAGCTTTCGAGAGATAATGCCTCTCTTTATCAAGTCAAAAAGCGATACTTGACTTGATAAAGAGAGGCATTATCTCTTGAAAGCTCGTTGCTTTATTATGAATACGTTGGTCCAATGAAAAAGGTATCACTATTCACTGCAATACTGATTATTCAACTGGATATATATACGTGTGTGTGTTTAAAATCTCATATTTAGACATGGAAAATGTTCACATTTACATTACTGGGGAGTTGTGCATCTTCTTGAGAGGTAATGGAGTAGGAATCATTGTCAGTCTAAAACAGTTATATAACCAATCCTTCTGACCTCTCCATCATGCCTCCTTTCCACCCCTCCCTCCACTGATAGATAAAAAAAAGTCTCATCCCTCCTGATCCACTTCTCCGGAAGTGATGTAGCAAACACAAGATGAAATCCTATATTGAAAAAAAATCTAAAATTCTTATTCCCAATAAATGTTTTGAGTTTGTGGCTTATACAGCTACTACAAATAAGTTCAGTTTTTTTTCAAACTTCAGATGTGTTTTAAGCTTTATTTATAAACTGCCAACATTTTCTGCAGCAATATACACAAGGAGAATATTGTAAGAAGATAACACACATAGTAGTTTTGCGACATGTTAATATAGAAGGAGTAAAGGTCTTTGCTCCTAAGAGGCGCTTGGGCAAGTGAAACAAAAACGGGGGAGATGCATAATTGATAGTAGTTTGGTATACTCAGACAAGTAAAGTGTGTTATATCCTGTGTGCAGTGATTTGGTACAAGTGAGAGGGGAGTGTTTTTACCTGTGTTAAAATTGCATATACATGTGGGCCTTGTGTGTGACTGTTTCCAGGAGGGAGTTCAAAGAAAAGGGTCAAATTGTAGTATTTTTTTTGTAAGGATGAATCAGTCCAGTAGTGACCTCACTCAGTGTACATCCTGTCACATGTATGCACTACTGGAACAGATGATCCAGAGTCCATACCTTGTGAGAGGTGTCAGCATGTGGCCTTTCTGGGAGCTCAGATTGGAGAACTGAAGAGGAGAATTGCAGCACTTGGTGATATTGCTCCACTGGAAAGGGGGTTGGTTCTCACAGAGCACAGTTTAGCTGGGCCTAGCATGGAGGGTGGAGCTGGATCTAGTGAGGAGGTCCAGGGAGGTAGCTGGGTTACAGTTAGAAGGGGAAGCAGGGGAACAGGAGGCAGGCCAATACTGAGTTGGCAAGCACCAACAGATTTGCCAGATTGAGTGAAACTGTTGGGGGATGTCCATTCAGAAATGGCAATGCCAGATAGAGCTGTTCCCTCTAACAGCCGGGAGAACAGTTATACTGGAGGAGTGGGAGGGCAGTTTAGGCAGAGCAACAGACAGGTTTTGGTGGTAGGGGACTCTATTCTTAGTAAGGTAGACAAAGTGATTTGTCACCCAGATCCCAGCAATCGAACAGTTTGCTGTCTCCCAGGCTCCTCGGGTTCGGCATGTTGTGGATCGGGTTAGATGAATTATTGGGAGGGGCTGGAAATGAACCGGCGGTCTTGCTACATATTGGTACCAATGACAAAGTTAGGGGAAGATGGAGTGTCCTATAGAATGATTTTAGAGAATTAGGGAATAAGCTTAAGGGATGTACCTCCAAGGTAGTATTTTCTGAGATACTATCAGTGCCACGTGCTAGCCCTGGGAGACAGAAGGAGCTTAGAGGGGTTAATGCTAAAGGCTAAAAATGTGGTGCACTTAGGAGAGGTTTGGGTTTTTAGAGCACTGGACTGACTTCTCACCTGGGTACAATCTCTATAGCAGGGATGCACCTTAATGATGAGGGAGCTTTTGTGCTAGGGGAAAGGATGGTAGAACGGCTGGGGGAGTTTTTAAACTAATAGGCGGGGGGGGACTAGACAGTAGTAATGGGGTAGAAAGTGTAGAGAGTATAAGGGATTAATGAACTACTAATGGGGGAGGAGATGGGGGGAGGATTAGTATAGTCAATAGGGAGATATTACTAAGTAATTCAAGTACAGAGGCAGGCACCTCAAAACTACAAACTCATTACATAAGATGTATGTTTACTAATGCCAGAAGCTTGCCAGGAAAAATGGGAGAACTAGAAATATTGGCAATTAACGATTTATCAGGCATTACTGGACTGTTAATCTGGATGTTTATAACCTATTTAGGAAAGATCGGCGCATGGGTATAAGGGGAGGAGGGATGTGTCTGTATGTTAAGGCTGAATTTAAGCCTATAGTCAGAGAAGATATTTATGATGGAACTAGTGGTAATGTTGAATGTTTGTGGGTAGAGTTAAATAGCAGAGCAGCAAAGTCCAAAAGAATATTGGTTGAAGTATGCTATAAAACCCCCCAAATATAATTGAAATTGAGGAAATACAATTATTGATACAGATTGGAAATGCAGCTAAGCATGGGCAAGTTCTAATAATAGGAGAAACCCTGAAATAAACTGGATGAGTGAAACCAGCAGTATGGGCAAAGGGAGCAGGTTCTTGAGTATACTCAGGGATCATTATCTGTCCCAGGTTTTACAAGAGCCTACTAGAAATGAGGTTATCTTGAATTTTGTCATCACAAATAATAGTGATATGGTATAAAATGTTGAAATAGGGCAACCTTTGGGAAACAGTGATCACAACACAGTCTCGTTTAAAAAAACTAAACTGTAAGGGGCCAACAAAAATTTTTAATTTTAAAAGGGCAGATTTTAATGGTCTAAGGGCAGCGATACAAAGTATTGACTGGGACAGAGAACTGATAAAAATACTGAACATAAATGGACAACATTTAAATCTGTACTAAATATACATATAAAAGTAAGAGGAGTAAATTACATCCAACGTGGCTTAACAATGATTTAAAGATCAAGATACGGAGTATAAACAGGCATTTAAGTTATACAAAAATGAGGGGACAGAGACTGCTTTACAGTAATACAAGTAAATCAACAAGGCTTGCAAAAGGGCTTTAAGGCTGGCTAAAATAGAAAATGAAAAATTAGTTGCAAAAGAGAGTAATACTAACCCTAAAATATTAGTATATATAAATGGGAAGAAGGCCAGGAAGGAATCTATAGGAGCATTACAATATAAAACAGGCCGTCTGACAATTAGTGACCAGGAAAAGGCAGATGAGCTAAATAGGTTCTTTTCTTCGGTATACACAAGGGAGGTACCAGTGGTTGGGACATGGCAACATAGTGGGGCTACACTACCTTCACTAAATAACTGGTTAACGCAGGAAGAAATCCAAAAGAGGTTGGAAAAAATAAATGTCAATAAAGCCCAGGTCCTGATGGAATACATCCAAGGGTACTGAGGGAACTGGGTTCTGTAATAGCCAAACCATTTTATCTAACTAGCGACTTGCCCGTCAAAAAATGACGGCAATCAGATTGTAAGGCAGGTAATGCTGTTTGGTTGAGACATTCATTTTGTTGGTGGTCCGAGATCCTTTGGCGCTCATTGCGAGCCTCGCGCTGTGCGTCTTTGGCGCTCATCGCGTGGGTCGCAATGTGCACCCTCGGCGCTCATTGCAAGGCTGTTGGTTGTTGTATTTTTTTTCTGATAGGCACTTTTGGTGTTATTGTTTGGTTGGCGGTGATGGGTTTTTTGCGCTTTTTGCAAGGCTTTGTGTGCTATGCGCAGCGTTGGCGCTCGCTGGGAGTGGCACAGTGAATGGCTTTTATGTGTAATGTGAGAGTGTTTTATTTTTGTGTTTCTATGTTTTTTTGTATGCTAATGAAATAATTAATAAATGAATAAATGAATATACTTTACATATTTTGAAGTAATATATGCCGGAAGCATTGTGTTGAAGAGCTGACAATCTGTTTTGATGTTCCTGCAGCATACAATGTCGGTTTGCACTGTTGTGGAGCTGATGTGTAAGTGTGAGGAATGTGTGCAGTGTGTAGTGTAAATAGTGTGCGTGCGCGAGGAAAATCCGTTCAGGTAGCTGTGTACTTCCGCATTGTGTAAGTTAGTGTTGTAAAATGGCGGCTGATATGTATGTGGTAAGCGGCTGTGGATGATTTAGCGCACTTGTTAATAGTGTATCTTGGACCTTGTACGGCTTTTTCGGAAAATCCGTATGTGCTTCGCGGTCTGTTGCGTGTTTAGGGTCCTGTAGCCTCGTTTTCGTTTTGTTCCGCAGCCATTTTTTCTGTCACTTAGGGGATTTTCGTGTGTCTAAACTCTGGATTTTGGACTTCAATTCAGGTGTAACTTCACTTGCAGAGGTCCTGGGTGCCCCCCCCCCCCCCCGTTTGGTGTGGGTAAGCTTTTTATGTATTTTTTATGTAATAGCGTATCTTGGAAAATCCGTATGTGCTTCGTGGTGTTTTGCGTGTTTAGGGTCCTGTAGCCTTGTTTTGTTTTTTTTCGGTGGCCATTTTTTCTCTCGCTTAGGAGATTTTCGTGTGGGTAAACTCTTGAAATGGAATTTAAATTGAGGTGTAACTTCACTTGCAGAGGTCCTGGGTGCCCCCCTTGCTGTGGGTAAGCTTTTTATGTGTTTGTTGTGTGTGGGGGGGGGGGTTCGGAAGCTAAGGTCGTATTTTTGCGAGGTCGTAATGGTCCCGCGGCTCGTATTTGTGGATGATAAGTCCGTAAATGTTGGTGTATAAGTCCCGCCTGCAGTTCATTGCCGAAGGCGCTCCTTGCCAGTAACTGCGGCCCTTGCTTAGCAACAATCTGCATGCTCACAACAATATGCGATTTTTCAAGATTCCCTTAAAACTGGGTCACTACCAGATGACTGGAGAAAAGCGGAGGTGATATCTATATTTAAGAAGGGGGCAAGAGCAAACCCAGAGAATGATAGACCTGTAATGGGCAATTCAATGGCAGATGAGATTAAATATGAATAAATGTAAGGTTATGCATCTGGGAAGGAAAAATAATCATGCAATCTATAAACTTAATGAAGCAAATCTAAGGGTATTGCTTGTGGACAACCACCTATGTAACAGTTCTCAATGCCAAGCAGCAGCTGCAAAGGCAAATAAACTATTAGCATGAATTAAGAAGGGTATAGAAGCAAGGGAGGCAGATATAATTCTGCCACTATACAAATCCCTAGTACTCCCTCATTTGGAATATGGAGTACAATTTTGGGCACCAATTCATAAAAAGGACATTTTAGAACTGGAAAAAGTACAGAGAAGGGCTACAAAACTATTAAGGGGAATGGATGGGGTTAAGGTATGAAGAAAGACTATCCAAATTAAACTTATTTTCTCTAGAAAAAAGGTGTCTAAGAGAGGATTCGATTACTCTATATAAATACATCCAGGGTCAGTATACACATTTGTCAAGGGAGCTTTTTGTGCCAAGAGGTTTTCAACTGACAAGAGGACATCCTTTGAGGTTAGAAGTAAAAGAGATTCCACCTTAAACCGGCTTCAATGGATAACTTTAAAAAGGGATTGGATATATTTAAAAATAAAAAGGGTATTCAGGGATATCATGGATAATTAGAGAGGGAGTATTGATCCAGGGAGAAATTCGATCGCCAGTATCTGGGGTCAGGAAGGAATTCATTTTTTTCCCTTTTGAGACAACTGGCAAAGTTTCACTGGGGTTTTTTTCTTTGCCTTCCTCTGGATCAATTAACAACTAATCTGCATATTGTAGATCAGAGGAGATCTTAAAAAGTTGAACTTGATGGACTAAAGTCCCTTTTCAACCTCAATTACAATGTAACTATTATTATTAAGCAAAACCAACCAATTTTAATGGTCTAAGGGCAGCGATACAAAGTATTGACTGGGACAGAGAACTGATAAAAATACTGAACATAAATGGACAACATTTAAATCTGTACTAAATATACATATAAAAGTAAGAGGAGTAAATTACATCCAACGTGGCTTAACAATGATTTAAAGATCAAGATACGGAGTATAAACAGGCATTTAAGTTATACAAAAATGAGGGGACAGAGACTGCTTTACAGTAATACAAGTAAATCAACAAGGCTTGCAAAAGGGCTTTAAGGCTGGCTAAAATAGAAAATGAAAAATTAGTTGCAAAAGAGAGTAATACTAACCCTAAAATATTAGTATATATAAATGGGAAGAAGGCCAGGAAGGAATCTATAGGAGCATTACAATATAAAACAGGCCGTCTGACAATTAGTGACCAGGAAAAGGCAGATGAGCTAAATAGGTTATTTTCTTCGGTATACACAAGGGAGGTACCAGTGGTTGGGACATGGCAACATAATGGGGCTACACTACCTTCACTAAATAACTGGTTAACGCAGGAAGAAATCCAAAAGAGGTTGGAAAAAATAAATGTGAATAAAGCCCAGGTCCTGATGGAATACATCCAAGGGTACTGAGGGAACTGGGTTCTGTAATAGCCAAACCATTATATCTAACTAGCGACTTGCCCGTCAAAAAATGACGGCAATCAGATTGTAAGGCAGGTAATGCTGTTAGGTTGAGACATTCATTTTGTTGGTGGTCCGAGATCCTTTGGCGCTCATTGCGAGCCTCGCGCTGTGCGTCTTTGGCGCTCATCGCGTGGGTCGCAATGTGCACCCTCGGCGCTCATTGCAAGGCTGTTGGTTGTTGTATTTTTTTTCTGATAGGCACTTTTGGTGTTATTGTTTGGTTGGCGGTGATGGGTTTTTTGCGCTTTTTGCAAGGCTTTGTGTGCTATGCGCAGCGTTGGCGCTCGCTGGGAGTGGCACAGTGAATGGCTTTTATGTGTAATGTGAGAGTGTTTTATTTTTGTGTTTCTATGTTTTTTTGTATGCTAATGAAATAATTAATAAATTAATATACTTTACATATTTTGAAGTAATATATGCCGGAAGCATTGTGTTGAAGAGCTGACAATCTGTTTTGATGTTCCTGCAGCATACAATGTCGGTTTGCACTGTTGTGGAGCTGATGTGTAAGTGTGAGGAATGTGTGCAGTGTGTAGTGTAAATAGTGTGCGTGTGCGAGGAAAATCCGTTCAGGTAGCTGTGTACTTCCGCATTGTGTAAGTTAGTGTTGTAAAATGGCGGCTGATATGTATGTGGTAAGCGGCTGTGGATGATTTAGCGCACTTGTTAATAGTGTATCTTGGACCTTGTACGGCTTTTTCGGAAAATCCGTATGTGCTTCGCGGTCTGTTGCGTGTTTAGGGTCCTGTAGCCTCGTTTTCGTTTTGTTCCGCAGCCATTTTTTCTGTCACTTAGGGGATTTTCGTGTGTCTAAACTCTGGAATTTGGACTTCAATTCAGGTGTAACTTCACTTGCAGAGGTCCTGGGTGCCCCCCCCCCCCCCCCCCCTTTGGTGTGGGTAAGCTTTTTATGTATTTTTTATGTAATAGCGTATCTTGGAAAATCTGTATGTGCTTCGTGGTGTTTTGCGTGTTTAGGGTCCTGTAGCCTTGTTTTTTTCGGCGGCCATTTTTTCTCTCGCTTAGGAGATTTTCGTGTGGGTAAACTCCTGAAATGGAATTTAAATTGAGGTGTAACTTCACTTGCAGAGGTCCTGGGTGTTTGTTGTGTGTGTGGGGGGTTCGGTAGCTAAGGTCGTATTTTTGCGAGGTCGTAATGGTCCCGCTGCTCGTATTTGTGGATGATAAGTCCGTAAATGTTGGTGTATAAGTCCCGCCTGCAGTTCATTGCCGAAGGCGCTCCTTGCCAGCAACTGCGGCCCTTGCTTAGCAACAATCTGCATGCTCACAACAATATGCGATTTTTCAAGATTCCCTTAAAACTGGGTCACTACCAGATGACTGGAGAAAAGCGGAGGTGATACCTATATTTAAGAAGGGGGCAAGAGCAAACCCAGAGAATGATAGACCTGTAATGGGCAATTCAATGGCAGATGAGATTTAATATGAATAAATGTAAGGTTATGCATCTGGGAAGGAAAAAAAATCATGCAATCTATAAACTTAATGAAGCAAATCTAAGGGTATTGCTTGTGGACAACCACCTATGTAACAGTTCTCAATGCCAAGCAGCAGCTGCAAAGGCAAATAAACTATTAGCATGAATTAAGAAGGGTATAGAAGCAAGGGAGGCAGATATAATTCTGCCACTATACAAATCCCTAGTACTCCCTCATTTGGAATATGGAGTACAATTTTGGGCACCAATTCATAAAAGGGACATTTTAGAACTGGAAAAAGTACAGAGAAGGGCTACAAAACTATTAAGGGGAATGGATGGGGTTAAGGTATGAAGAAAGACTATCCAAATTAAACTTATTTTCTCTAGAAAAAAGGTGTCTAAGAGAGGATTCGATTACTCTATATAAATACATCCAGGGTCAGTATACACATTTGTCAAGGGAGCTTTTTGTGCCAAGAGGTTTTCAACTGACAAGAGGACATCCTTTGAGGTTAGAAGTAAAAAAGATTCCACCTTAAACCGGCTTCAATGGATAACTTTAAAAAGGGATTGGATATATTTAAAAATAAAAAGGGTTTTCAGGGATATCCTGGATAATTAGAGAGGGAGTATTGATCCAGGGAGAAATTTGATCGCCAGTATCTGGGGTCAGGAAGGAATTCATTTTTTTCCCTTTTGAGACAACTGGCAAAGTTTCACTGGGGTTTTTTTCTTTGCCTTCCTCTGGATCAATTAACAACTAATCTGCATATTGTAGATCAGAGGAGATCTTAAAAAGTTGAACTTGATGGACTAAAGTCTCTTTTCAACCTCAATTACAATGTAACTATTATTATTAAGCAAAACCAACAATAGGGGTGCTCAGGCAGAGAACGAACTATCCCTATTAGGTAGTTCTATGGATATGGTCATCCAATTTGAGAGCAACCTCTTTTAGCTAACTTGTGCGCTTCACAGGGAGAAATACCCTATAGTATAGCAGTCTGGTCTCACTCAAAAGAGTGATCTAGCCCCAAAATACAAGGCCATTTGTTCATTCTCTGCCTGAGCACCTCTATTGTTGGAATTGGTATTATTATTATTATTATTATTATTATTATTAACTTTTATTTTTGAAGTGCTAATATTTTACACTGCACCATTGATCAAATGTCCTCTTATTCAGAATGTAAAATACTAATTTTATTCAACTTCTTCATTATATTTGTCCAAAAATGTTCTTCTAACTAAACACACTGTATCATGTGAATATAATCTTAACATGAAAAATCCATCTGCTGATGAGTCTGAACATTTGTTTTCAGTTTTAACTTTATTTTAATAGGTTAGACATGTTCTTTGTAATTGAACTAGTTCCAGAAATACAGGTTTTGACAGGGAGGCTCTGGGAGACTGGGAGGTGTTTGAAACATCTAATTACACAATATATGTTTTAGAAATAAGTAAAGTGACTTGCATGTATCAATAATAAACTACACATATGACAAATTACCATCATACAGTAGGGAAAAGTTCAAAGATAATTATTATTCAGAAATATAATACACTTTAATCTATTTGGAGCATGCCTTGGAAAATATGTAAATTTGGTTAAATCAGGATAATCACAGAGACCTAGGATTCCTGCAGTTTTGGCACACCTCTTTCTCTGGAAGAAAACTTCCCTGTAAACTTAATATTAAAATAATCTACCTAAGTATTTATTTGCATATCTAAACATAATTTTATTAACAAGTACTTAAAAGCTCTGTTTTGTTCATTGAAACATTCCAAAAAGTCCTTGCAAATGGCCACCCCATGCACCATGCACACAATGGCCAACACTTAATTGCAAGCCCGTAATTACCTTCATACAGGCCGCATGCCTGTGGGTTAGACATTTGTTACAATTCCAGCTTTATCCAATTAGGTCTAATAAGGTCTAAAATTGTAAACCCTTCCCGCAAGTTGTTATGGTCCGCAGTTACAATCCAATCCCGTAATTACAGTGTGCGCCACAGCCCTGTGAGCTAATAGAAAGCGAACTAACAGATTATGATTGACAGGGAGAGATAATAAAGCTACGTTCCACCCGCCCAAACATTGACCATGTTGTATTTTCTCACAAAGTAGCACACATTGGGAGAGAGAGAGTAGGCGTTGGTTAAGAGTAGGTTCTAACGGTTTTATTGATTTATGTTTCTGAAATAACAATTTTACACTTAATCCTTGTAAACACATATCAACTGATAACACATAATATAAATACACATAGAGTAAATAGTTACACATATAGATAGGACACTACATATACACAACCCCCCCCCTACACTAAAACATACAATTTGTTGCCCTCATTAAAATATACACATATATTTTTCTTGATTTATCCTATTATTTTTGGGATTATGATGGAGGGTGGAGAGAGGAGGGAGGAGGAGGAGGGGAGCAGTGGGCAGGAGATGAAGAAGAGTGTATAGGAGAAGAGAGAGGTGGCCCTGGGGAGTGGATGAGAGAGGAGCGTGGAGGAGAGTAGTGGAGGGGAGAGTGGAAGGAAGAGTGGAGGAGGGAGAGCAATGGAGGGGAGAAGATTGGAGGGGAGAGTGAAGGAGGGGAGGGTAGTGGAAGGGAGAGGAGTGGAGGGGAGAGTGGAGGAGTGGAGAGGAGACTGATGGAATAGGAGTGGAGGAGAGGAGACAGGAGGAGAAAGAAGTGGAGTAGAGGGAGAGTGGGTTTGCAGTTGCCCACAGTGATAGCCACAATATCAGTATGAGAACAGATACTTGTGTCTGATGTAAGTAACACTGCATATGGTTGCTGAACTTTGTGCCCTCTCCGTATTAATGGGTAGGTTTTCCGAACTTATGATATCATGAGAATCCTTTAAAATGTACTAACACATGTATGGCAGATGAATCTGATATCAATGTTGCTAAACAATATCAGATGGTGAACGTGATAGTACCCCTGGACCACTGACTGTGGTTACAGCTAATCAGGTATTGTGAGATGATACATAATTTTTAGTGAGCATGGCTAGTTATATATCATGATAACTTCCTAATTGTAAGTAATGCTTGCAGATGAAGATCGGGTAAGTTGGTATATTGTTTTGGGAACATACTGTATGTGTTTAACTGTATTGGATTACATAATACAGAAGTTTATGTATCTGTTTAATTGAGCAGATGAAAACCAGTTGTAAATGCTATGCGCATTACTGGTTACTTCGATTAGATGGAGTGATTTATGATGATTATTTTTGTCATCAGATTATGGTTACTGTGGGGTAGTGAGCACATGTGAGCACATGTGAACATCATCATTATGCAGTATTAAATTCCCCCCTTTAGATATACCCTTTTTCCCAAAGAGCCTCTTGCCCTATCAAGATCCACCCCAACACACCCATGATATTAAAGCACAGTCTGTGTATCAAATAAAGTTTTGTTATACCGTTTCACTGTATCTGTTTGTTTTCAATGGTTGGGGGTTTGGGACATCAACATATATCACATGTCTGCCACGTTCATTTTTATATAAACTAATGAGACCTAGTAACTGTCCACTAGATTGTTATGCGAACACTCCAGCCCATTACAGTAACATAGGCGAGGTTTCAAAGTGGTCACATGTATTAAACATGACTACTTTAGAATTGATTCTCAGCATTGGAATATCATGCTTGGAAGATTCTCTGTGAGGTTTGTGAGATAATACACATATAAATTGTGATATTGTTGAGTATTAGCATTCCCCTGAGGGTTGATCACATAATGACAGGTGATATTATTAATTAATTGATACAACACTTGATATTGGTTCATAACATGATAATGGGTAAACATGTTGCCACATGGCCAACAGAAATGGCATGGGACATTACAAGATGGGCGTAGCCAAGATTGGCCCTGATGGAGGTGCGTTGGCAGTTACTCCACACACGTGCCTCTGCACAGCCTCCATGTGTGTTTGCGGCCTGATGGGTTGTACTACATTAGTGTGGTGTGTGCGCCCCTAATACTTGATATATGTCATGAGGTGGTGTAATTTTGCCACTGTTTATTTTTCCAATACTGATTTGATGAGTGACATATATAAATTAATATATTATTATTTTTAGGGTCCACATTAGAGCCTCTGTGAGTGTAAGGGATCATTTGTCAGGCAGTTTCATGTTTGTGTGTTACAATTTAGTCATGTAGTGTGTCTTTAGTCATGTAGTGTGTGCATTTTGCAGCAACACTATTCATATTCATATAAAATATTTTTTGAGGCCTATTTGTTCCTTGGGGATTATTGTGCAATTAATTTGAATGTCTTCCATTGATTTCCCAGTATTTATAGTACATTAGTGTGTTTATATTTGCTTTTGCAGTATTAAATCAAATGGACCAGCATATTCTAATGACGTGACACGCATGTGACATCACATCATTAGCATATGCTGGTTCCGGTCACAGGCAGAAAACATGCTGCAGGGGAAGGAACAGCAGCAGGAGCTCACTGGATCTTAGTAAGCAGAGAGGGGAAAGGGGATAGGGACGTAATTGGAGAGGGGGAAAAGGAGGATAAGGGGGGAAGGAGGAGGATAAGGCGGAAGGAGGGAGGAGGAGTGACAGACAGAGTATTGCTCTCCTTCCAGTCCAGAGGGGAGATGAGAGAGGAAGAGGGGAGATGAGAGAGACAGGCAGAGGAGACAGGCAGAGGATTGCACACATGGGGCCTCGCGATGAGCGCCTTCGGCGCTCATTGCAAATAACATATATGGTTGTGGATCTAAACTGCGGGCCTCGCTTCGCAAGGGCCGTAATTGCGTGACCAATATTGTAAACGTGACCAACATTCGTAAGATCCACAACTATATATGTGATCCTTTATTTGTAACGCGCCAACATATTTCATAGCGCTATACAGGGGTTAAGTACAAGGCAAAAACAAAATAAACCCATTGCTTGTTTGATCAGTTACTTCAGCAGACATCGGTATCACGTAGCAACTTTGTGTCTAGTACAATTTTTTGGGTAAACTAAATCTATTATCTTACCTGCTGCACATTAATTATGAAGGTATGTTTACCTATATGTTTATAAAATATGTATGCACTTTACAAGATGACTATAAGATTTTTTATTAAACACAATTGTAGTATAAATATTATACTTTCAGTGTCACTTCAACCAGGGGTGGATAAAAATATCTAAAACTTAGGATCCAGGTAGATTATTTTGGGTGCTATACATGCTGTTTTCTCAGGGCCTGGAAGGAAGCCCTTCATAGAGATGCATTATACTTTGGAAAATATTTGGGAGCCAGCAGTACATATTTTAGGAACCCTTACTCCATGACCTTATCTATGGTATGTCATTATTATCTCTTTGTTTATATAGTACTAACATAAAGCCCTATTCTATTCGAGCAACATAAATTGTGAGAGCTTTTTGCAGCAATGTTACACGCTTATTTAACGCAGTTCACTTGCAATATTACAGATCTCACCGACAGTAAAATATTGCAGTGTAGAATGATGTGTTCACTCATAATATTACACCAAACCAGGAATTTGACATAAATTACAGATGAGAAACAGCACTAGGAACCAACAGAAAATGAGAACGTTATGATTCCTACAATTAGTAAAATTAAACACTGATAAATACATCAAGTAACCACTTGGCAAGTAGTTAAGTATATTTTCTATTAGGTCTAGTCCTTCAAAAGACAGAGACACATTATAGCATCTGTTTATAGTCCATGTGGGTTTTCTGATATGTATTAAACACCCGAGTACTGGGTTCTGTGTTACCCTGGATATTGTATAGATACAAACATTATCATAGTGAATGTATCATATTTCTAAATTCCACATATGTGCCTATGGGAAAGTTAAGCTTTCAATTCTGATGAACTTCCATGTTTTATTGTTATTTTTTTAGAGCTTTAGTGTCACTTTAACTGCGGTGGCCGATTTTCTGCAGTACATCTGAATTTCCCTTTTAAAACATGATAATCGAATATAATTTGTTTGTAATGGTACAAATGTGACTATGCAAATGTACAGCATTCATTTTTATTAATAACAAATGCCTTTGTCTGGTTTTTGAGTGGTTTTCTGGCTCTTTAGGTGCTGCTCCAGGCCTCAACAATGGTTTTAAAACCATTTGCTATTGGTGCTTAGTACCCACAATGTTTTTCTTCAGATTTATGATGTTACAGTTCCGCAGTTTTTTGCAAGTGCTCAGTAAAGTCTTAATTAAATAGGGTTTTGGTGACAGAATAGCTCATATTATTCTGGCAGTGGAAAAATCAATGGAGAAGTTTGTCGTAATTTGCGGTGATTGCTTGCCGCAGTCATCAGAGGTAGCACTCTAGCAATAATGCTGCAATGTGTAAATAGAATAGCTAATGAAAGTAAATTTGGCACTTTTTGATGGTCTAACTTTGCGACATAGGGAATAGAATAGGGCTCATATTCTAAGGCACGGTTAATAGTAATGATAAGGAACAAATTAGTGCATTGTGACTGTAATCTTCAGACAGAGGGTTGCATATTACATGACAGTACCCATTTGCACCTATTTTAGACCACAGAATGGTAAAGCTTTACATTCTTAAATGCCAATGCTAAAACAAATATAGTAGTGTCCACTCACAAGCAGCTTACAAAACAATTGAAAATAATTGTATAAAATATATAAAACATTTTTAAATATCTTACAATTTGTAGCTATCTACTAGGTAGATCTGAACACACGTCGTGAGAATTCACCATCTTGGTGTGAATCACACATTGGTTTATAAGCCAATCACTGGTTTTATCTGAGATGGTTTTACCCCATGATCACCATGATTTGCTAATAGTATTACAATGCTAATAGTATTACAATGTTTAAACATAAATCAAGTAGATATATTCATGTACTTTCAATTTAGAAACGTTTATTTTTAGAGTACAATGGTTTCGACCCTCTAAACCATTCAAATGATTCACCAGCACCTACAATTTTAAAGTGTCCATTAAAACAAGTATGGGACCAGTAATGTAGAAGTAGGTTACATACACCTTTCAACTTTCTCTATTTTAAATGTAACAAGCTTTTAAATGTAAGAACTGGAAGAACTGGGCACATTGCCTGTATTACCATACTTACATAGTCACAAGGAAACAACTGACTTTATAATAGAGATGGAAAGAAATAACACTGGTCAGGAGTAAAATTCACTGTTTCTAATTTCCTTGCTGGCAGAAGATTCAGTCAAATGACCATGAAGTCAGAGACCTGATTAAATGATAATATTGACAAACTCACACATCCATCCCAAGATCTTTTCATCTCCAACATCTGACAAACCTACACATAGTTCACTTAAAGGACAAATGTGTCAATGGGTTTTCTATATAGCATTTTAAATAACTAAACTTATGAATGGGTACAATATTTTCAGTAAGAGATAAAAGATATAATGGTGGCTCAAAGTGCAAAACGCAAGAACAAAAGTTTATAAAGGGTGCCCAAATAAAAAAAAATGGAACTCCTCTCAGGAAATTATATATTAAGTTAACTAAAGCCGATAGAGACAATAAAAAAAAAAAAAGTTCATCAAATATGGGTCAGATTAGGAATAAACAAAAACAGATTAGGATTATAGAGCAAATTAAAATAGATAATTCTGTATGGGCTCTCCAAAAGCGGTTACATCATTTGGGAATAAAGCAACAACATTTTTAGCTAGCAAATATAGAGTTAATTCCACTAAAAAAAGAATCGATCAAATTTTGAATCCCCTCAAAATAGCAGAAACATTTGCTGCATACTGTTCTGATCTATATAATTTGTCAGAGAAACATGTAAATAAACCTAAAGGAATTGAAATCCCAAATTTTCTGGATAAAATTCATATGACAAGAATTTCTCCCGAAAAATTGGAAGCATTGAATAAACCTATATCTAAAAAAGAAACATTAGATGTTATCTCAAAATTAAAGATATCTTCAGCACCGGGCCCTGACGGTTATGTAAACTTATATTATAAGATATTCCAAAAGGAAATTTTAATTGATTTAACCATATCATGCAATAAAATCAAAAGGACAGGTATCACCCCAAAATAAATGCTTCAAACACATATTATAACTATACCTAAAAAAAGAGAAAGAATGTATTGATTGTAAAGATTTTCAGCAAATTTCCCTTATTAATACTGATATAAAAATATATGCTAAAGTGCTGGCAGACAGATTGAACATGGTAATTCAATCCTTGGTAGATAAAGATCAAAACGGCTTTATAGTAGGGAGGCAAGGAACAGATAATGTCAGAAGACTAGTTAACCTCATATCCTATGCTAAACTAAATAAGAAGTCGGCTGTCTTTCTATCTTTATACGCAGAAAAGGCCTTTGACAGAATCGGATGGGACTACATGGATCTAGTCCTGGCCAAATTTGGCCTTGGAGACTTTGGGTCCAAGGCTATTAAGGCCCTTTAAGTGGCCCCGTCCGCCTCTGTCGTGGGCCTTGGATTCAAGTCGGATAGCTTTAATTTATCCAATGGGACTAGACAAGGAAGTCCCTTGTCCCCTCTCATCTTTGCACTCCTAATGGAACCGTTAGCCATTTCCATTAGAGAATGCAAAGGCATTAAATGTATAAAAGTGGAAGATATCAAACATAAAATAACAATGTTCGCAAATGATGCTGTTCTTTCTCTTGACCATCCGGTTGATTCACTTGTAAATCTAAATCTGAAGCATTGATGCTAAATTAAAAAGAAGAGGAAAGTATATTCTTAAAGACTAATTTTCTATATACATGGCAAAAAAGCATAAAACATTTGGGCATTGAACTACAATCAGATTTCAAACAGATGATTGACAATAATTTTAAGCTAACAATTAGAAATCTGAAAGTTTGCATTGATAGGTGAAGAAACCTTTATGACTCGTGGTCAGGAAGAATCATAGCTGCAAAAATGTTCATAGTGCCCAAAATAACATATTTAATGAGAAGCATACCTTACTACCTTTCAAGTTTTCAAATTAAAACACTTCAAAACATTCTCGATAAATTTATTCATGAAGGTAAAAAAATGAGAATCAAAACTGTAAATTCAATTAATACATTTCGAAAAGGAGGCATGGCTTATCCTTCTATCCAGAAATTTCAGGAAGCAATAACCACAGCATATATAATTAGATGGAATGGTCAAGTGGAATCCAGGCACTGGTTCCAAATTGAAAATGAAATGGCAGCAATTTTTAAGAGACCTCTTTCAAAATGGTTCTATAAGACCTTTTAAGGAACTAATTGTCAAGTACAAATTACATAAATCAGGTGGTCAGATTATTATAGATTGTGTATTCAGTTGAGGTCTCTGGGGTTTATTTTAGAAAACCACAGAAAGTTGGCTGACTGTGAGAAATTAATTCTAGACGATGATAAATCTCATTTAATGGCCAAGTGTCATAATATTTTAAAAAATAAGCAGATTCTAATTAAAACATCTAGTATAAAGCTTTGGGAAAAAGATATGAGTAAGGAGTGGTCTTTAGAGACATGGAGCTCTGCTTTTCATACCACCGATACATTTTTGCAAAATGCCTCTCACAAAGAAACTTATTTTAAGATTATTAATAGATGGTATGATGTACCGCTAAAAGTCTTGCAGATTAATAAAAATAATGATGCCAAATTTTATTGGTGAAACTGTGGACAAAAAGGAACACATATACATATTTGGTGGGATTGCCCAAAACTACAAAAGGGGTGGTTAGAATGCTTTTTTCAAATAAAATCAACTTTTGAGATAGATCTTCCCTTTAATGTGGAAATACCACTTTTTCACATCTTTCCAAAAGAGGTTACGTTAGAAACAAAAGCTCTTTTGGTACAGATTTTTTATGGCAGCCAAAACCTCCATTGCCTCTAATTGGAAACAAAAACAAATTTCTACTTCATGTTAAATCTTTATAAAAAAAAAGTAAAACGCTTCTCTTAGAAAGGAATATTGAGGAAATCGAGATTTCTCGACTTCCTCCTAGAAAAGTGGACAATATGGGATCAAAGATATACCTAGCTGGGATGTATCTTTTTTAGGAGTGTCTATTCATGGCTCCCCCTCCCTCTCTGCTTCTTTACCTGGCTAAGGGGGGGGGAGGGAATGATTTTTTTTTTTCATTTTTTTTTTTTTTCATTTATTTTTTTTTTCCCTCTTTTGATTAACGCATAGACTTATTATATAAATGTAGCTAAGTCAAAATTTTGCATAATAAAATATTTATATATATATTGCTTAACGTGATTGCAAGATATTGCTACAACCCTTTTAAGCTTAGATTTAATGCATGGTGGTGTTATCTATTTTCTCTTTTCATTATTGGGGAAGAAAAGAAAAGGAAAAAAGAAAAACATTTTTTTATGTATTTTCTCTTGTTTTGTCTTGTTGGTCTCTTTAATGTAAAATGTATTTAATATGTTTCTGAAAAAAATATTATTAATTCATGTTGTAAAAAACATTTGTGAATAAAAAGTTAAACACTATCAGCCTTATTACATTGCGATTCTGTACATTTAAAAGGGCTCTATTAAAGCACAGAGCATATTTTTTTACAGAAGTTTTTAGTTAGTGAACTTCAATCAAAAAGCAAGGTCTTCACTAACTAAAAACTTTTGTAAATAAAATATGCTCTGTGCTTATATAGAGCCCTATTAAATTTACCGAATCGCAATTTAATAAGGCTGTATATTAGGAAATTAATTTAAACATGTATTTAAATCCATTTGACTATAGGTAGAATCATACCATATTAATTCACTATTTCTTTATAGTATCACAAAAGACTATTATTTATAATTTGTACCATGTCTTATATCTCCTCACATTAAAACTCTTATATTGGAGGGTATGGTACAAAGTGAACATATTACGGCTGGTTCAAAAAAACACATATTGTCAGCTTACAATGTTGTCCTTTCTATTACTTTGTTTACATACCATGTATAGGTCATCTAAGGTTATATTCTTTTCGTTAGTGTGTCAAGAGTATAAAGCATGAATACTTCTTATTGTGACCACTCTTTTTATTCCTCAAATTACATTCTGGGTTTTATTAATAAATGTATTATTCGTTGTTACTTGTGCGAATAGTTTACCATTACGTAATGTGCAATAAGTTGGCTTTATTAGTGAATCATATTTTCTGAAATCTTTTACGGTTATAATTATTTGATGACATGTATCTGTGGAATGATATACGTAGGTAAAACCTGTCGTGAACTCAAAAGAAGAATATTTGAATATGTCTATAGCATAAAAAAAAAACTTGATACACCTATAGCCTTGCATATAAATATGAAACATAAAGGTGATCTAAATGCTATTGGTTTTGTAGCCATTGATAGTATAACACAAACTATCAGAAGGGGAGATCTGGAGTTGTTAAAAAAGGAAGCAACTAAACTAAAAAACCTTTGGGCCTAAATTAAGGCTTTACATTCTCTCCGTTCATCTAAAGAAAAGTGAAGGAAGATATATAAATTGAGTTAATTTGATTCTAATAGGCCAAATGACCAAAAATAAAAAGGTATAACCATCAGAACAATCAGAAAATCGGATTCACTAATTAAGCCAACAAATTGCACTTTAGTAATGGTAAAATAACAGAATAGCACAAGATCAAAAAAGGTGTGCGACAAGGTTGTATATTGTCACCTTATGTGTTCAACTTATATGCAGAACGTTAAAAAGACAAAGATCATGCAAACGGCAATCTCAGTTCCTGGCAAATAAACGGTGAAGAAGTGGAGGCAGTGACAGATTTTATTTTCCTTGGATCCAAGATCTCTGCAGATGGTGTAGTCATGAAATTAAAAGACATTTGCTTCTAGGGAGGAAAGCTATGGCAAGCTTGGACAAGCTAGTAAAAAGTAAAGATATTAAACTATCAACATTACCAGTAGTAACATACGGATGTGAGAGTTCGACCTTAAAAAAGTCTGAATGCCGTAGAATTAACGCCTTTGATTTGTGGTGTTGGAGAAGACTGCTTAGAGTCCATTGGACTTCAAGAAGATCCTCAAGAAGATCCAATATTCAGGAAATCAAGACAAACTGTTCACTAGAAGATATGATCATGAGGCTGAAGCTCAAATATTTTGGCCATATATTTGAGAAAAGACTCTGATGCTGGGAAAGATTGAATGTACAAGAAGAAAGGGATAACAGAGGGGTAGATGGATAGATAAGGTCCCTGAAGCAATGAACATGAACTTGATGGAGCTCAGAGGGGCAGTGACTGAGAGATTCACCTGGCATGCTATGGTCAATAGAGTCACGGAGAGTCGACTGAACGACTATAGAACAACAAGAATACATATATATATATAATTTAATTTATGGTGGACAAAAGAACGTTATGAGCCACCACTGTACAGACAATACAGTTGTGCTCAAAAGTGTGCATACCCTGGCAGAAATTGTGAAATGTTGGCATTATTTTGAAAATATGACTGATCATGCAAAAAATTTATTTTATTGATGGATAGTGTGCATACCCTGGCAGAAATTGTGAAATGTTGGCATTATTTTGAAAATATGACTGATCATGCAAAAAATGTATTTTATTGATGGATATCATATAAAGCCATTTATTGTCACATAGTTATTTGGCTTCTTATTAAATCACTAGGAACTTGCCGGTCAAAAATGAAGGGAATAAAATTGTAAGGCTGGCAATATTGTTTGCCACACAATGTGAGGCTTTTGCTCCTCTAAGCACCTTTGTGGCTCATCACGAGCCTCTCCCCCTGTGTACTTCATCAATCGGCGCTCATTGCAAGCCTATCCCGCTCGCTGTTCTCATCGAGAGCCCTGCAATGAGTGTACGGGCCGCTCTCTGCAGGGTTCGTTAACCTGCAAGTTTTGTGCTTGTGAATGGCATGTGTCTCTTCTGTCCCTTCCCTGTGTGTTTTTCCTCTATGTGTCTGCTAAATGTTTGTGTGTTACGCGATGAATGGCGTTTGTTTTATTTTCAAAGTCCCGCGTGCCTGGCGTTGTTTGTGTGTGTTACTGTGTTTGCCATCATGAATTTTCTAAGTCCCGCGTGCTTGGCTTTGCTCAGCCTCTTTTTCATCATGTTTCAGATTATTTAAATTTTTCATGCACCATTTTTTTTCTTGCTTAGCCGATTTTCAAGTGGCGAAAAATGGAAAATATGGCTCAAAATCGCTTGCATTGTTCTCCCCCAGTGCTGTGTGTGAGTGTGTTTTATTTTAATTTTTTATTATTTTGCTCGTTGCAGCCTAAGTCCTGTGTCAATGGCTCGCCTCGAAACGCAAGGCTCGCAAAGCGTGACCAATATCGTAAGCGTTCCGGACAGCCTCGCAGATCCACACCTATATATGTGATAATGATAACAGAAATCACCCAAATGGCCCTGATCAAAAGTTTACATACCCTTTAATGTTTGGCCTTGTTACAGACACACAGGGTGACATTGATGCTAAAGGGTGCAATACACATTAATAACTAAGGGTCAGGGTCATTTCATTTTTTTCTTTGTTGCCATGTTTTGTTTAATGATTGTGCCATTCTGTTATAACCTACAGTTGAATATGAATCCCATAAGAAAAAAAAAAAGAAGTGTTTTTTCCCTGTTCGCTCACAACTGTAAATAGTGCATTTGTGTTCACCTTTGAATATCTAAAACAATTTAAAAATCTTGATTCATGTCCATAATTTCAAAAAATATAGTTATTACATTGCATTCTGGGAACCTTGGCAGGGACATGCAAATGTGCCCACAAAGGCTTTGCTCTCGCAATCCATAACCATTTCAAACATGGCTTCCTTTAAGCATATGCCTGCTGTATCACACAGCTTTGAGCAAAGCTAGGGTTGGATTATACACAGGTTAGGAATCTAGGAATCCCACCCATGTACAGTCGTTTCAAGGTTATTACCTCTCATTAGCTTAAATCAGAACCCCTAAACAATTAAACAGCTACTAGATAACTTCAGTGGCTTCTACAGTAATAGTCATGTGGCAGGAACAAATCAGACAGGTATTAGGTATTAAAAGCGTTTTGAGAGTGCTTATGGGCAACCATCTAGATAATAGTGCTCAATGCCAAGCAGCAGCTGCAAAGGCATATCAAATAATAACATGTATTACAAAGGGCAGAGAAGCAAGTGTAGCAAATATAATTCTGTCCCTATTCAAATCTTTAGTATGTCCTCATTTGAAATATGGGGTATGATTTTGGCCACCACTTCCTAAAAAGGACATGTTAGAGATGGAAAAAGTACAGAGAAGGGCAACAAAACTAATAAGGGGAATGACTAATCAAATTAAACCTACTATATTTTCTCTAGAAAAAAGAGGAGACACAGGGGAGGGAGGGGGAAAAGAGTCACAGGGGAGGGAGGGAGAAAAGAGACACAAGGGAGGGAGGGGGAAAAGAGACACAGGGGAGGGAGGGGAGAGACACAGGGGAGAGAGGGGGAAAGAGACACAGGGGTAGAAGAGGGGAGAGAGACACAGGGGAGAAAGAGGGGGCAAAGTGACACAGTGGAGGGAGAGGGGGAAGGAGACACAGTGGAGGGAGAGGGGGAAAGGAGATACAGGTGGAGGGAGAGAACCATGCCTTAATTTTTGACGGGCAAATCGCTAGTTTTTAAATAAAAAGGGCATTCAGGGTTATCCAGGATAATTGGACAGGGAGTATTGATCCAGTGAGGAGCCTGATCGCCAGTATCTGGAGTCAGGAAATAATTGGCAAAGTTTCAATCTGTTGTTTTTTTCTTTTTGTCTTCCTGTGGATCAATTAACAATGAATCTGCATATTGCGGAGGAGATCTAAAAAAAAGTCTGTTTTCAACCTCAAATACTATGTAACTATGTATGTTAACATACATTCCAGCCATTTTTATTTACAGAAGACATTATAAATACATATTTCTTGAACTAAAGAGTGGCAAAGTAGATACTCACAACCCTTTAAATGGTGCTTACTCCCTGTTGTTTTCTTTCAAAATCTAGAAAAAAGAATATATGTGTATTTCTAAATGTTAGTTTGCAAATACCTTGCCATTTATAAAATAAAATATAAGTAACCTTGGTGTTCTCTGACCTTATATAAAGGTTTATATGGTCACATAACTTCTTCCTAACCTGTAATATATTTATTATATACTGTTTGGGTTTATTCTTGAAGAGGATGTTGTAGTTCAGAGAACTGTGATCAGTTACATTTTGTTAGATGTGTGAACATTAGGAACTTTCACAGAAAAGTGACAATCCATTGGGACATATAATGTTTTTTTCTATTATTTGGGGACTTGGTATGTTCATTACTAGTAGTTATAAAATAAACCTGGTGAGCTCCTGTCAGCGAGAGGTTGTTGTGGCTTTTGTGACACGCTAATTCTGAGCAGTGGGCTTCGACATGAAGCCTCAGTAATTGCATTTGTTCTGTTTCCTTTAAGGCAATATTCAGCGTCATGTGGACTTTGGGTGAGAACATCTAACAACAGGAAAGAAAATAAATTAGGAGCTAATGGCATTGTTTACATTTACATATAAAGTACATATAAAGTACAAGCCAATTTACCTCCCCTTTTCAACACTGCATACATGTTGCAGTACAAAATACATGCCTGCCCATCACAGCAGATCATGAGGAAAACATGCCCCAGGATATGACCTGTGATTAGGTGAAAATCTAGCATGGAGTTATCAAATAATAAGGAAACATGGACAAAGCAACATTTATTTAGTGCTTCCTTATAGGTATAGAGCATTTTAAAAGCTTTTTTTTTATATAATGATTCCTCTATTTGATATGCTCAATGTGTATGCAAACTTCATTTGGTTTACCACATCCCTTTATTTTTTTACGCGGAGAGAAAACCATTGGTAATGCAAGAAATTTTGAAAGCCACAATTCCTTTTTATACAATGTTTTGTTTAATCTTCGGAAATATTGCGTGTGCAAATTATACATTTTCCACCTTGGAAAGTAATGATAAACCTGGTCATACTATAAAATTACACCTTAGCAAATATTACAATTCTTGTGGCAGATTCCTTAAGTACATGCAGTATGAGATGATATTGTCATGGCCTTAATGTTATACAGTAGCAGATAGGTTTCTGCAGCATGACGACACTGGTGAATACTGCAAATTTAATGTTTTATGAATTATTGCTGCATGAAATAAATGTTCTTTTTATATACAGACACACCCTAGGCCATGGTCAGCTGTCAAGAATGTACACATGAGCTCATTATAAATTCATGACATATAACCACTATTACAAATTGAATCACAGACAGTTGCCAACGAGCTATCTTGGTAAAAGGACAAATGCCCTCCGGTAAAATCAGCAATGGAACTCTCCTGTGGAACAGACCTCGTAACATGCTCTAAAGTTACTTTTTGTGAAGGATTTTTCTTGGTTATGTTGAATGAAACAATATACTTTTTAAGGATCTTTATCTGATTACAGGATATTGACCTAGTTCATTAAAGAACCATAATGTAAAAAAATATATGTTTGAAATGTTTTAGTTTGATTAAGAGCATTATTAGGCAGGAAAAATGTGTTTCATGTGTAAGAGGGTCATTTACATTTCTGCAGGAGCAGGGCTTACACTGATTATTGCAAGATGCTTGCTTCTGCACATGTGCAGTGGTAGATGTTGAATACCAAAACTTCCAGTGCTTTAATTGGATCTTTTCTGGATTTTGCCTCATACTTCAAACTTTGAAGAAGTGCTGAAGTTACACACCAGAACAACTTTCTACATGCAACAGAGTCTTCAGAAATTAAGATTTTAAAAATTGCAGCTTAAACAGTTGGTAATATTGATTGTCTATTTCATACTTTTGAGGTTTATCTTATAATACAGAGCTCACTTAAAGTGTAAAGGTGAGTGAAACAAAGGCTTAGATACACTAAAGGCTTTTTCTTTATTATGAGTGTAACAACCATTGAACCTTGCCAACATGGGTCCTTAGAAATACAATAGAAAGGCTACACCCACAAAGATATGTGGTAGTACATGGGTACATGGTAAGTTTCATCATATAATATATATATATATATATATATATATATATATATAATAAAGTCATACCTTCCATTTTAATAATATTCTTATTGAGGAAAGCACCTATAAAAATACCATAATTTATTATTTATCTGAAATTCTAACTCATGCTATACTATGCCTGCAATAACTTGACAGTTTAATACCCTGAGACAGTCATTGTATAATAAAACTCCAGCAACACACCCAGTTTTTTGTTGATGCAAGAGCATCATGATGCCAACTGACATATCACAATCATAGATTAGAAGATCTCACAATGCACAAGGCTTGCATGATTACAGCCATCACTAACCTGTTCTCACCAAATCACAAGTGATCATTACTTGAAGGTTGTCTCAATCTCAAACTTCTCAGTATTCATTGTTTTTTTCATTTTATTATTGTAAGATGTTCGAAGACTTTCCCTACAACAACCTTAACATCCATTGACAATATGGAATTTACATTTCCCTCACTTATTATTAATGTGCCAATGCACAATATCATACAGCTGAAATATAATTACATAAACATACTTATTATTATACTTACTAGACAATTGCCCGTCAAAAAATGATGGCAATTTGTGGTATAATTTTTTATGTTTCTCTCCCTCCTGTGTCTCTCCCCCCCCTCCCCTGTGTCTCTATTCAATAGGACCTAATTCTTATTCTAACTTGTGAATCCCCCTAATAAAGCAAGTTTACTGGTTATAAAAACTGTCCAATGATATTGTATAGTATTCCACTATTTTCACAAAGAGGTATCCCGATTTATATGACAAGTATGTGTTGGAGTTACCAAACAAGATAGTGTATTCCCCTCAAAAATAGGCAGTGATTAAATGAAATAATGTCACCATTGCAAGGTATCCTGATACAATCAAAATTCCTCCTGCTTGAAGTAGTATGCTCCATAAAAGCATCTCCAAAGCAGGGGTGGAACTACCACTGGTGGGGGGCAGTGCTGTGAAAATGTTTTTTTCTTCATTTTATTTTTTTAACTTCCCTAGTCCCCCTGACACTGCCCATGCCTGCCCGTTCCGCCTCACCAGCTCCTGCTCTTCCTTCTATTCTTGCCGGCATCTTCTGGATGGGGAAAGAATACAAAAATGACGTCTCACAAATACATCATCCAGGATTCCCTGCCCCGGAGACAAGTTGCGCACGGGCAGAAGAGCCCTTGGTGGTGAGGGCTAGGAGGGGCTAGGGCGGTGGGGGCAGGAGGGCCTGGGGTTGCTTGGGCCTCCAGGGTATTTAAAAAATTACATATATATATATATATATATATATATATATATATATATATATATATATATATATAGATATATACAATTGGCACCAGAGTAATGGAGGGGGAGCAAAACATTTTTTGCACCGGGGCCCTCTATTCATTAGCGCCACCAGTGCTCTGAGGCATCCTGTATCTAGTTAATATAAAGTATTACTAGCGTGCTACATTTGAGTTTCTTTTAGACCCCCCATTACTTATACATTTCATATGTTCAGCTTTTTCAAAGAAGATTGGCCCCAAAAATACAAGCCTCTATTTGAACCCCCCAAACTCTGACCCTTTTACTTGCATCATCATCGGTCTATCAGTCCTGGTGATTTGCCATGAATAAAAACTCTCTCACAGAATAATCCTGTGCAGTACTTTGGTGGATATGGGAAATTAAGTCTATTTTGTACAATTATTAACAAACTGATTTGTCTATTGATTTAATACTCAGTCCATTCTTTTGGATATGAAGATGTTTACACGGGTAAACATAAGGTTTCATTGCAAAACTTGGCTTCATATATCAGTAATCAGCCAATCCCAGCAGTCTGCTGTCAGTGCCATTGTTTCCATAAGTTAACCCTGTGTGGTGCTTTGGTGGATATGACTGAAGCATTTACTTCTTATGTACATATTTAGTACATTTTGTATGTTTCCATCATGTTGCTTAGATGTAATTAAACATCTAAATCTGAAAGAATTGATGGGGACTTAAGAATGTGCTATAAATTTGTTAACACACTATTTGGCATATTGATTAATATTGAACTGTTATTGTGCTTACTTATACTACTGCCCATTATTTTGAATTGTGTGGTTATTGTTGTAACTCCAAAGAGTTGTCAACTGATTTTAAATACTAATATTTTCTGCATATATATAGATATATGCACAGGATTGATGCAATCTAAAAAAAACAAC
Organism: Discoglossus pictus; assembly: GCA_027410445.1. Taxonomy (NCBI): domain Eukaryota; kingdom Metazoa; phylum Chordata; class Amphibia; order Anura; family Alytidae; genus Discoglossus; species Discoglossus pictus. Next base: position 61,002,767 of record CM050166.1, read on the forward strand.
ATTACATCTATCAGGGAGAACAAACTAGATTGATATAATTTGTATATAAATCTGGTGGATTTAGCATTTTAATGATGCAAGTAAAGGGGGCAGAGTTTATGGTTGTGGTTACCCTGTATGACAATAATATTCTTAATATCCAAAATAATGGACTGAGTATTAACACAACAGACAAAATGGTTTGTTAATAATTGTACAACATATACATAAATTCCCATTCATTATTTTACTTCTGTATATTTAACTGAATTTAATTTAATCAAAATACATAAACATGCTAAATAGTTAACATAAGATTGAAACATCTATTAACCATAGCCCTCTCTGCCAATGTTCTACACAAGGAGCCTCATTCAATTGCAAGGCCGCATCTCGCGATATACAGGCTGTATGTCTGCAGTCTTGCTGCAGGCTTGAACTCTGTTACAATTACGGAACAATTCAATTGAACCAACAAGTTACGGGCCGAAACCGTAAACCATGCAATTGCATGTAGCATTTCAGAACGTGAACATGATCAACTAAGCAAGGCCGTAACTATCCATTTAGAAATAGCCAATAGAAAATTAGACCATCATCATTACGCATTATAAGATGGAGGTTACATGTCAATCAATTAGCGTTTAGGGGTCTGATATGCGATCAGACTCGCAAACCCGCAAAATACAAAATAATAAAAATGAATGCCAATACTGTTCTAGTCCATGTGGGTGGCCCAATATGTATTAACTCATTGATTCCTGATATCGATATAACCCTGAAATGAAACATAAAAATAAATGATTTTTGATTGCCGATTTGCACTGTTGTGCAATTATTTCTAATGTCTTTGCTTTCCCCATCATTTACAGTGCAGTATTTATTTTTTTGTTTGCATCTACAGTGCTATGGACTTTAACCCCTTTGCTGGTCCCATCTGGTACCCGTAGGATTTTCTTCTACATTTGCAGTTTACAGGTGTGAAAACATTTGCGGGCTTGAGTAATTGTAGCAATTGAATAGCGATTTGCGATTTTAGCAATCGTAACTCTTGCGGCCGTGAAAGATCAAAGGCTTAGACGGGGTGTAAGTTACGGTTGTAACAACCGCAGGGATTATCAGCCCGTAGACCGCTTACGGCTCTCAAAAAGACACCAATTGAATAGCAAATAAGTTTGCGGGCTCCTTTATGGGCTCCTGTAACTTACAATTTCTCAATTGAACGAGGCTCAAGGTTGACCTGTGAGAGCATTGTCATTCATGGCAAAGCACGAGGGGCAGTAGAATGATCAGAGGTTTGGGAGTTTAAATAGAGGCTTGTATTTGGGTCTGTGTTATATTTACTGACAAGATGTCTTTAATGTTGAAGTAATATGTACTATAGGATCAGTGCTCAAAATAATGAGATTTTTACAGTACGTGGAGCAACAGCCAACTCACTTACATCAGGGATAAATCAGGGATATAATATGTTTTAATACAATAATAATAAAAGTTATGTTTTAATCTATACTCTATTACCAAGAGTGCACCAATAAGATAACCATTTCCTCTCTTTTATTGTGCGGTTATTGTTATGGTTGTTATTTTATGGTATGGTTGCTATTTCTAGGTTATGGTAGCACCAACACAATACTAGGAGCCTCATTCAATTGCAAGGCCGCATCTCGCAGTATATAGGCCGTATGTCTCCACGCCTCTGAAGCAATTCCAGTGCTATTCAATTGAACAAGGGTGCCAGTTACATGGCATCAAGGAATACCACATGATATTAATGCACATTTTTGTACTTTTCTGATTGTGCTCTGTGTATGAAATAAAGCTTTGTTATACTGTTCTCACTGTGTCAGTGTGTTTTCCATGGTTGTGGTTTTGGGACATCCTATATCTGTAAACTAATGAGCCCTAGTTACTATGCAATAGAATAATAAATATAATAATAATAATGATAATAATAGAAGATATCACATAGTGTTATATATAATATATAATAATATAGGGTTAATAAATATGCAAAGTCAAATTTGTGATACTGTGGAGTAGCAACATTCCCCTAAAGGCCTGATAAGAATATGACAGGTGATAATGTCAATTGATTGATAGCAAAACACCTAATGGGATTTCACCAAATGATAATGGGTATACATCTTGGCACATGGCCACCAGCAATGGCATGGGACTTTCCAGGATGTGCATAGCAGAGATTATCCCTGATGTAAGTGAGTTGGCTGTTGCTCCACGTGCCTCTGCACAGCCTACATTTGTGTTTGCAGTCCTTCCTGATAGGTTAGAGTAGGTCAGTGTGGTGTATGTTCCCCTGTTCCCCTTCTGGATTGCTAATGGGTGGTGGTGAAGGGGCTTGTGTACCTCAATGAAGCTGTGAGCTATACCATGTAGGGCCACTGTAGGTGGACAGGTCACAGCAGAGAGGTCAGACAAATTACAGTCCACTGGAGAAAGAACTGGCAGCCCCCTCCAGTATGTTTTTCCATGCAAACCTTGTGGATACAGTCAGACAGAGACATAAGTAAGTGTGCTGCAGTCCATAGGGTCACAAGGAGTCACAGAGACACAACTGAACAACCAAATCTAAAATGTTCCCATGGTACTTGATATATGTGATGTGGCGGCGTAATTTGGTGACTATTTGTTTTGCCAATGTAGATGTGATGAGTGATATATATATAAGAGGATCTTTGGATTTTTAGGGTCCACTTTAGAGTCTCTGTGAGTAAGAAAGGGTTAATATGGCAGCCATTTTCATGTATTTGTGGTCTGGAGGGATTGTAGCAGTTGAATAGTGATTTTAGCGACCGTAACTCTTGCGGACGTGAAAGATCAAAGGCTTCAATGGGCTGTAAGTTCCGGTTTTAACAACCGCAAGTATTTCAAGCCTGTAACACGTTGACTGTTTGTGGCTAGCAAAAAAAAAAAAACGCCAATTGAATAGCAAAATAACTTACAGTCTCCATTATGGCCTACTGTAACCTACAATTGCTCAACTGAATGAGGCCCTAGATGTATTGGTTCCTAAGGGTAGTAGTAAGTAATGGGCTCTATTGATGAACCCTTACAACCTTAGGCCTTGATCACATAGCTCCTTTAGGTAATTGTGTGTGTGGAATGGTCATGTAAACTCTAATGCAGCTATTACATGCTATCCATAACCACCTGTTACATGTAAACCTTGAGCGGTCGATACATGTGATATGTTCCCCATTATAAGTGCAGTTTCACTTAAAGTGCAATTAGATAGGATAACCAACCCTAATCCTGTGTGTTCTAGTAAAGCCTTGCAGGCACTCACAGCGACCACATGGGTAAACTGAACTTCCCAAAGCTCTCACTAAATGTAAAGCTATGCCCGTCCTTGCCAAAACTGATGCTTCCATAGTGCCATCTCCCCTCCCCTATCCCATCAACTAGCATCTTCTCACTTTCCTTTAAATTAGCAGTCATCAATCCTCTACTTAAAAGAACCCCTACTTGATCATTCTACTGCTAGTAGTGAAAGAGTAATTTCATTCCTACCCAACTCCTCTAAACTACTAGAATGAATTATCCAATCATGACTAACTCTGTAAAGTCCAATTTACTAATGCTCTCTGTCCTGAACCTCTTGACTGAATTTTCCAATGCTGGAATTTCCTCATCTTGATTGACCTGTCAGCTGTCTTTAACACAGTAGTTCCTATCCCCCTTACAATTCTTGGTATAGCAGGCACTCCTCTTGCATGGCTCCAGTCCTATCTGACTTGTCGTACAGTGGTGGTATCATTTAACCTCTCTATCTACCCACACTTGACTGGGGTTCCTCCCTGACCCTTGCTTTTCTCCCTGTACACATCAAGGGAGTATTTCCTCCTTTAACTTGTTTGATGATGGCATCCATATCTTCTTCTCTTTCCCAGCAGATTTAACCTCTTGTATTTCCTTTTGCCTCACCACCATTCAATCCTGGATGTTATTGCGTTATCTTTAAAAAGTAAATGTTTTAAATTCTATACTTTCCTTACGTATCTCCTATCACTGCCCAACTGCCTGCACTACAGTGCAACATATTGATGTAAAGTGCCATGGACAAAGGCACTATATACTATTTAAATAAATACAACTTGAATTTCGTAATCACAAATAATATTGATATGGTATCAAATGTTGAAATAGGGCAAACTTTGGGAAACAGTGATCACAACACAGTTTCATTTGAGATTGAATAAAAAAAACTGTAAGGGGCTAACAAAAAGGGCAGATTTTAACAGTCTAAGGGCAGCAATACAAAGTATAGACTGGGACAGAGAACTGATAGGTAAAAATACTGAACATAAATGGACAACATTTAAATCCTTACTAAATATACATACACATCGGCAAATACCATGTGGGAATAAAAGTAAAAAGAGTAAATTACATCCAGCATGGCTTAACAATGATTTAAAGATCAAGATGAGGAGTAAAAAACAGGCATTTAAATTATACAAGCAAGAGGGGACAGAGACTGCTTTACGTGAGTACAAGGAAATCAACAGGGCTTGCAATTAGACTGGCAAAAATAGAAAATAAAAGATTAGTTGCAAAGAAAGTAAGACTAACCATAAAATATGTTTTAAGTATATAAATGGGAAGAAGGCGAGGAAGGAAGCTATAGGAACATTACAATGTGACACAGGCCGTCTGACAATCAGTGACCAGGAAAAAGCAGATGAGCTAAATAGGTTCTTTTCTTCGGTATACACACGGGAGGTACCAGTGGTTGGGACACTACAACATAATGGGGCTACAGTACCATCACTAAATAATTGATTAACGCAGGAAGAAATCCAAAAGAGGTTGGAAAAAATAAATGTTAATAAAGCTCCGGGTCCTGATGGAATACATCCAAGGGTACTGAGGGAACTGGGTTCTGTAATAGCCAAACCATTATATCTAATTTTTCAAGATTCACTCAACACAGGGTCTCTACCAGATGACTGGAGAAAAGCAGAGGTGATACCTATATTTAAGAAGGGAGCAAGAGCAAATCTGTGGAATTATAGACCAGTGAGCCTCACTTCTGTAGCGGGAAAGCTTTTAGAAGGGTTAATAAGGGATAATATACAAGAGTATGTCTATTCAAACAGGATTATAAGTAGGAGCCAACATGGGTTTATGAGGGATGGGTCATGTCAAGCAAATCTAGTTTCTATGAGGAGGTTAGTAGGAACTTGGATCAAGGCAACTCAGTGAATGTAGTCTTTTTTGATTTTGCAAAGGCTTTTGATACAGTGCCATATGGGAGACTATTGTGCAAATTAAGGGATAGAGGAATTGCAGTAAATATCTGCTCATGGATTGAGAGCTGACTAAAAGACAGGAAGCAAAGGGTTGTTGTAAATGGAACATGCTCATATTGGACTAATGTGGTAAGTGGGGTTCCTTAGGGCTCAGAATTAGTTCCTCTCCTTTTTAACATATTTATTAACAACTTACAGTAGAGGTGGGACTGGAAAGTAGTGTCTCCATTTTTGCTGATGACACAAAGTTGTGCAAGGTAATTAAATCAGAAAATGATGCACTTTCCTTCCAAAGGGAATTGCATAAATTAGAGAAATGGGCAATTAAATGGCAGATGAGATTTAATACCAATAAATGTAAGGTTATGCATCTAGGAAGGAAAAATAGCCATGCACTTTATAAACTTAATGAAACAAATCTAGAGGTATCAGATATTGAAAGGAATTTGGGAGTGCTTGTGGACAACTACCTAGGTAACAGTGCTCAATGCCAAGCAGAATCTGCAAAGGCAAATAAACTATTAGCATGTATTAAGAAGGGTATAGAAGCAAGGGAAGCAAGGGAAGCAAATATAATTCTGCCACTATACAAATCCCTAGTACGGCCTCATTTGGAATATGGAGTACAGTTTTGGGCACCACTTCATAAATGACATTTTAGAACTGGAAAAAGTACAGAGAAGGGCAACAAAACTAATAAGGGGAATGGAGGGGCTAAGTTATGAAGAAAGACTAACCAAATTAAACGTATTTTCTCTATAAAAAAGGTGTCTAAGAGGAGATATGATTACCTTATATAAATACATCCAGGGTCAGTATAAAGATTTGTCAAGGGAGCTATTTGTGCCAAGAGAATTTCAGTTGACACAAGGACATCCTTTAAGGTTAGAAGTAAAAAGATTCCACCTTAAAGAAAGAAAAGGGTTCTTCAAAGTAAGGGTAGTTAACAAGTGGAATTCTCTACCAAGGGAGGTGGTGACAGTGGATACAATAGATAACTTTAAAAAGGGATTGGATATATTTTTAAATAAAAAGGGTAATCAGGGATATCCTAGATAATTAGAGAGGGAGTATTGATCCAGGGAGAAATCCGATTGCCGGTATCTGGGGTCAGGAAGAAAAAAACATTTTTCCCTTTTGAAACGATTGGCTAAGTTTCACTTGGTTTTTTTTTTGTTTGCCTTCCTCTGGATTAATTAATAATTAAAATAAATAAATAGTTGATTAATAATGAATTAACAATTAATTAACAACTAATTAGTTAATAACTAATCTGCATATTGCATATTGCATAATCTTAAAAGGTTGAACTTGATGGACTGAAAGTCTTTTTTCAACCTTAATTACTATGGCCCTCATTCAATTGCGATTCGGCCAATTAAATAGGGGTCTAAATAAGCACATAGCATATTTTTTTAAAATAAGTTTTTAGTTAGTGAAAAGTTTGTTATTAGATAGATGTTTACTAACTAAAAACTTCTTTAAAAAATATATGTTATGTGCTTATTTAGACCCCTATTTAATTGGCCAAATTGCAATTGAATGAGGGCCTATGTAACTATGTAACAGCTATAAAGTAAAGGCATTGTTGTAAGGTCTTGTAAAACCTTTATATGGTTAATACTTTACTGAATACAATGGGACGTTTAATCATATAATTGTAATGCCTGAACAGAGAATTAGATGCAGAGGTTGTCACTTCAGATACTTTAGATGTGAAATGAATGTGAAACTATGGTGAGGACATTGAGAACATAGATTTAGTATGTCCTGTACAGTTCTCACCGGGCAAGTAAAATCTTACCATTTTTTGTCAAACTTCACTCCCAAACCCGCCCAAATTAGACAAAGTGGTCAAATGATTTAGGATACCATTTCACCAGATTGCTCAACAGAGAGTGCAGCAGAACCTCTAAGATACCACAACCGTTGCTTTGAGATTTGCCAATTAATGGCTCAATAATTTTGCTTAACTTTCAGTACCAGTGCCCACCACAAAAAAGGGGTTCAGTAGAGCAACCATACTCTAGACCTGGTCCTGGAGTGCTGGTCACGGTCCTAGATTGCTGTATTTCTCTCAATTTCACAGGTGAGATATTTACGGACATTCTGCTTGCCGCACCGGTACAGAAATCATAAGTTACAATCAAATAACTACACATCATTTGCAGTATTGGTATGAAATAAGAGCTGCTATCCTTAATTTAAAACCTAAAATGTAACTATAGAAGGCTTAAATCCTCTAATAGGTATCAACTAAATAATACTTACTTTTCTCTGTACGTCTATATGTACTCTTATATTGTATCTATAGTTTGCATACAGCGTATTTCTATCAGCAAAGTAATATTTCAGAAGTGGACTGATTTTGTGAGAGCTAAGCTTTGTTAGAATTTGGCTACTTTTAATTTAATGTAAAAACAGCATATTGCCACTGGAAATATGAAGCAGCTGTTTAAAGTGCACTTACCAGTTTATATAAGAGCGATGTTTGAGAATGGTACAGATATCCAGGAAAACAAACTGATGAAATGGTTTCAGGTAACAACAGAAAAAGGAGAGAATTAGCAGCTAAGTAACTAAAATATAGAAAATGTATATAAAATAAGATAGTCAGTGAGTGATACAAATTCAGAGCTCAAGTATTGCTGGGCGACAGGTCGTTTAAACTTAAATTTTGTCTTTGTGAAGAGATTTATACAATTTCCACTCTATTCCCTAATTGCCATAAAGGGACACTGACTGCACTGCTATATTGTATGCTCTCTTTTAAAGAACTAGAGTTAATAATGGACATTTTTTTAGAACATTAATATAAAAAATAAAAGCAACCTAAATTGTACCACATATTACATGCAGACATAGGGCCTCATTCAATTGCTATGATTTTGTGATCCATCGTCACAAGGGGTGATCGTAAACTACTCTCCTATTCAATTGCCCTCCGCAGCCTCTGATCGCGTTACGTGCTGCGACCCGCAATCACCACATTAACCCCATGATGCAGGGGATCCGATCGGTCCTACGGGCTTGAATAATGACAACTAAGCCCCATAACTCGTTATTCAAGCTCGTAGGACTTAGGACGAAATTTAAAGTATTAGCTATTGGCGATGTGCGAGCTTGAGAATGTTGTGCTTTTAATCCCAATGTCACCCATTGTGTTCCATAGCATAGCACCATTTTGAGCATAGTTGTCCTTAGAATGTAGTCATTTTTGTGTCTCTCTGTAAAGTAAAAAACAGCCATTCCAGGTACTGTAGAACTCCTGAAGAAATCTATATTTAGACATTTAATCCTGCTATAGTACATCAGACAGAATGGCACAACCTTAGTTTTTTTTTACTATCAGAGCTATGCAAAAGCTTTGCCTTTATGTGTAATCACTGGCGCAGAGAAGTTCAGTATAAAGCCTGTTATATAACACACGCATCTGTGAACTCATTTTTTTTTTAAATACCCCAGGGTTAAAGATCTGGAATATATTTAAGGAAACAAGTATCTGAATTTGAAATCTAATACAGTGATACTCTTTTACATTATAAGGTCATATGATTATAGTAACTGCACAAATGCAGATATGTGAATGGATTGTTTTCTGTATAAATCTATTCACGTGAATGTATAAGTGTTGCATGCGCATCCTCCATATACTGATTGCTTTTTATTTGTGTGCCTGACCTTTGAATCTTCTTCGCTCCAAAGGACAAGATATATTAAGACCAGAATGCAAAGCACAAGCTTAGTACTAATTCCCTTCTTGTCACAAATGCCAAGTGGCAGGTCAACAGATTTTGCTTACACTAAGAGAGGAAACAAATTGGCTTCTAAAAAACAGAATATAATTATCGAAATTAATAAATGTCAAGTTTTTGCTTAATGGAGTGATGGAATGCACAGTTTTTCTGCAATATGTGCTAAAGACATTGATAAAATAAAGTGGTTTGAAATTGTGTCTAAGAAATTATGTTAGTCTCCTAATTTTGGTAGCTAGACTTTTTACTCATAAAGAAATCACATAAATAGTTGTGAGCATTACGGGTTGTTGCTAATGCTTGCGGGCTTTCACAGCGAACCCACCTCAACTGCGGCCCTGGCAAAGCGAGGGCCGCAATTGCAGGCATTGAGCGCCAAAGGTGCTCATTGCGCTGGTGGAGATGAGCGCCATAGGCATCATCCCTAAGACCCGCGGGACTAAAAATCTACAGAAATCTCATTTATTAAATTTTTTGTGTGAGCCCCGTAGCAGTTTGAAAAAATCGTGTTAAAAAATACTGCTTGTAAAACTCTGCAAAAATCCGGACCACAGAAAAAATCCGCCTGAGAACTTAGGCGATGAGCGCCAAAGGGGTTCATCGCACTACGAGCCCCGTAAAGTGAAGCGAGCAGTTGAGACATTGAAGCATGCGGGACTTAGACTGCAAGCAGTTAAGAAATGCGGCACTTACTTAGGCTGCAAGCAGTTGAGGAACACAGGACTTGGAAAAAAAAAAATTCCGACCTCGTAATCTTGGGCCAAAAAATACGACTTTAACGGCCGAACTGCGGAAATCAAAAAAAAAAAGACAAAAAAGAAAATAAAAAAAAAACTCACACACACCATGGGGGGAACGCCAGGACGCCTGGGAGTGAGGTTGCACGCAAATTTAAGCCGGATTTGCTGAGTTTTGGTGGACGAAAAAAATCAAAACGAGGCTAAAGGAGACCAAGGCGCGCAAAACACCGCCAGGCACGTACGAGTTAGCCAGGAATGTAGGAGATACAAAATATAACATTACAACGGATGGAAAATAGTCGCGAGCCAAGTAACACAGAAAAAAGACGCCGTTTTACAACACTAACTTGCAAATAATAACATTATGATTGTAAAATGGCGCTTTACACACCTAAACAAACGGTTTGGCCACTCGCATGCAGCCTATTTACACTGCACACTTGGGACATTGCTGACACTTTCTCCTCAGGTGATCAACAGTCCAACAATACATTTTCAGATGCAGGAAAATCCAAACAGATTGTTAGCTCTTCAGGATATTGATTGCTGCATATAAGATATAAATAGGTAAAGTATATTAATTTATTAATTCATATTAATTTATTAATTCACTATACTAAATACATTTTATATTTTACACTGTACTTATATGTCTGTCTTCGTGATGAGCGCCGAAGGTGATCGTTGAAAAAGCAAGAAACTTGAAGTACACAAGGGGAGAGGCTTTTGAAAGGCTTTTGCTCCTCTGAGTCCTTTGATGTTAGACACTGATCCTCACTACATCGAAACAGTGACTTGGCATCTTCACACCATTTCTCTGATTGATGTAACTCTATTTTGTTTTTTTGTTTATTCAAATGACCCTTAGGGCTCGTTCTCCCTAAGGGTGAGACAGGACTACAGACGGATATGTCTTAGATTGTAAGTTTGCAAGTTTTCAATCTTGTGTAAGAGCCTTGGAAACAAGCTCTATGTACATTTGACTTTATGCTCAAAAACAGGGCCCTCCATTCTTTAAGAGGTGTTAAGTTTGTTTTTTGCCATCTATTCAACCCCTGTACAGTGCTACGGAATATGTTGGTGTGATATAAATAAATATAATAATAATAATAATGTCTGGAGTTTGCGGTTTCTCCTTTCAGGGTAGAATTGCCTGGTATTTTTGGGCTGGATCACTCTATTGGGTGAGTCCAGACTGATATACTACATAATATTTCTCTATGTGAAGGTCACAAATAAGCTAAAGGAAATTGCGCTAAGAATGGATTATCATGTCTAAAGAATTAACCTCAAGAAGGTATGGGGGAAATAAGGACAACACCATATCCTAGTGCAGATAAAACAAATGTATTTATTAAGAATAAAATATGTAAATCAATCCACTTACATTTGTCTACCTCGTGAACAGAGGTGAGTTATTAACACTCTTGGAAATCCACTTGCACGGTGGTCCACGTGACAGGTAGAACCGAGTCTCAAGTCATCAAAAACTACAAAACTATGTGATCTTATATAGTAAGTACAGAGTGTATATGGGTACTTGTACTAATTAACACAGTGGATGCCCACAGAGTACCCTCTCCACCTGGAGAACAAATCTCCTTGGTTGGTAAGTCAGAGTATGTTGTCTCCTATGTGGATGCTGTGCTTTGGTCAAGAGTATTTAATCCCCCTTAAACATGTCCTATTCTTGCATTTTTATACATATTATACTCTTGGCCAGTAAATTAACACAAAAGAACAACAATACTAAGCTACCAAGTCAAAGGATGGAAAATAAAATGTGTGTGGTTCAATATAAAAAAAAAAAAAGTTTCTAGACTTTTGAGCTGTGGTTTCCTGCTGTAACCCTCAAAGAAGATCAACTGCATATGATTTAACAATATATCACTGTTTGATCACAGGTGACCATCAGTGGTTCAGTCATTTTGTTTTATCTACTGGTGGTCACATGCTGTGAGGTCTAAAAAAACATTTTTTTAAGCAAAAAAGAAATAAGAAAAAAAAAGATGATGAAGAAGAAAATAAACAAAAAATCTATTAAACAAATCAGGCAATCAAAAACAATCCAAAATGTGACATTCTAAAAAAACAAAACAAAAAACCCCACCATGCTACAACCTAGAACCAATCCAGTTTGTATGTGTATTAACCTGTTAATATTTTCATTAGAATTACAAGGACATCCACCAGAATCTAACCTCAGATTTTTCTTATAAGACAAGGAGATAAACTTGCAGCTTTAAATTTTTTTAACAAATGTTGAATTTTTTCTGATATGCATTTATTTATTTATTTATTTTTATTTTTGTTTAATTTTTAAAACATACAAAATACATATACACTTAAATAATTGTATGACATAACATATCATTCAATCAAATTGGTATATAGGAACTTACACTGACATAATTTACATTCAAGATATAATATAAATATACAGAAACAATTACAACGCATTTGGTAAAGAGTTTAAGAGAGAGAAAAATGATTATCCCATGTTTTCCACTTATAATCAGTGTTTCTCTTCAATGTCATTAAGATCTTTGTATCCTTTTCAGGATACAATCCCTATGAACAATTCTCTCTACTTCTTGCCATGACGGGTTACAATTTGATTTCCATATCTTTGCAACATGCCATTTAGCAGATAACAAGATATGAGAGATCAAGTATCTACTCTCTGATGGTATCTGGTCCATATTAATGTGGAATACTATAAGTCCTGGAGTGCAGTGGATCTCTATTTTGGTTATTTCCAATATCTTAGAAATATAATGTCTCCATAATTTCTGAATAAGGACAGATTGCCACCACATATGAAAATGAGATCCTCTCTCTTTACATCCTCTCCAATATTCCTCAGATTTCAGTGGGTCAATTTTATTTAAAGTGGCTGGTACTACATGTCAACGTTGAATTAGTTTAAAATATAACTCCCTATAAGAGGAACATAGGGAGGCTTTCTTAATTATACAAAATGCTTTGAAACATTCTCCAATTGGCCATATTTTTTCCATATCTTTTTCCCAGTTATCCATTCTATTAGTTGTATTCTCTTAATCAATCATTTTTTAAATATTATTAAACTTAGAGATAATTAGTTTATATTTATTTTCCAATATAAGTTGTTCTAAAGGGAGAAATTCCTGAATGTTCTCCAAAGGGAAGTTTAGCTCCTTCAAATTAATCTTAATAGGTAGATAATCTAACCAAGTAATCCCAGGTTCTTTTAAATTATCTAAAATGGTTTGAAATGGCACTATTGAGTTTTCCAAAAAAGGATTTGTTTTATAGCCACATACTTTTCATTTTGGTATTATACAGTCCGGATTATAATATTGAAGGGGTTACAAGAGAGGGATATTTAATCCAGTTTAATTTATCTCTCTTCTTATACCAATATTTCAATAAAGATGATATTCCATATGGTGTATTTACAAATTGAATATTATTTATATTTGGTAGGTTTATGGGAATATTTTTACATATCTCATTCTCCATAATATACCATTTAGTTTGATTTGAAATTAAGGGCCAGCTTAGTATATGACTAAGCATTATCGAGTCATGTATTTCAAACAATAATGGATAAGATAAACCTCCTTTTTCCGGTTTTCTTTTCATTATATACAAACCAATTCTTGATTTCTTGTCATTATTAAGGAATTAATTTAATAAACTTTGAAACCTTTTCAATAAAAATCTTGGGGTATTTTGAGGTATACACCTCAGTATATAAGACTAGCTACTTGCCCGTCAACAAATGACGGCAATAACATTTGTAGCCTGGCAATGCTGTTTGTCAACCCAATGTGAGTACCATCGTCGCTCATCGCGTGTCTCATTTCACCCCCTCACTCCCTTGTGTCTCATTTCCCCCCTCCTCTCCCTCGCTTGTCTCCTCCCCCCCCCCTCCCTCTCCCTCCCTTGTATCTTAATGGCAATAAGATTGTAAGGCAGGTAATGCTGTTTGGTTAAGACATTCGTTTTGTTGGTGTTCCGGGATCCTTTGGCGCTCATTACGAGGCTGTTGATTGTTGTATTTTTTTTTCTGATAGGCGCTTTTTGGTGTTATTGTTTGGTCGGAGGTGATGTGTTTTTTGCGCTTCTTGCAATTCTTTGTGTGCTATGAGCAGCGTTGGCGGTCATTCTGAGTGGTGCAGTGAATGGCTTTTATGTGTTTCGTGAGAGTTTTTTTTGTGTATATGTTTTTTGTATGCGAATGAAATAATTAATAAATTAATAAATTAATATACTTTACCTATTATAAAAAATTAATTTATGCAGGAAGCATTGTGTTGAAGAGCTGACAATCTGTTTTGATGTTGCTGCAGCATACAATGTCGGTTTGCACTGTTGTGGAGCTGATGTGTAAGTGTCAGCAATGTGTGCAGTGTGTAGTGTAAATAGTGTGTGTGCGCAAGGAAAATCCGTTAGGGTAGCTGTGTACTTCTGCATTGTGTTGTAAAATGGCGGCTAATGTGTATGTGGTACCCGGCTGTGGATGATTTAGCGTCCTTGTTAATAGTGTATCTTGGACCTCGTACAGCTTTTTCGGAAAATCTGTATGTGTTTCGTGGTGTTTTGCGTGTTTAGGGTCCTTTAGCCTCGTTTTCGTTTTTTTTTTGGCTGCTATTTTTTCTGTCGCTTAGGGGATTTTCGTGTGTGTAAACTCTTGAATTTGGACTTAAATTGAGGTGTAACTTCACTTGCAGAGGTCCTGGGTGCCCCCCTCCCCTTCTTGATCTGTTAAGGCAAGTACAATATCATCTGCAAACATCATTATTTTATATTGACATTTGCCGAAGATAACTCCCTTAATATTAACATTTGCTCTTATTATCTTCGCTAAAGCTTCTGTAGTCAAAACAGATATAAGGGGTTACAATGGACACCCCTGTCTTGTTTTATTTGTGTTCTTGAATTTTTTTGTCTCAAATCCATATCCCGAAATAATGATTCTAGATTTTTTATATAGTGCCATTATTGCTTTTGCACTGAAATCCTTGAATCCAAACTTACGCATAACTGCTTCAATAAAAAGCCAATTTACTCTGTCAAAAGCCTTCTCAGCATCTAATGATAGAGCCAAGATTGTTGGCAGAGTAATCAATCAGATCCAGAAGTCTCCTTGTATTGTCAGATCCTTGCCTGTTGTTAACAAACCCCACCTGGTCAAAATTATTTAATTTAGATGTAAATCTATTCAATCTAATTGCAAGTATTTTTGCATATATTTTTATATCTACGTTTAGTAAAGATATAGGTCTATAGTTTGTATGTAGATCAGGATTTTTATCTTCTTTTAAAATGTTGACAATACGGCTTCAGACATTTCCAATAGTATTTTCCCGGTTTTCTTAATTTCATTAAAATCATTGCACATATAAGGGCTTAATTCAGAACTAAATGTCTTATAGTACAAGTTTATATAACTGTCTAGACCAGGAGATTTATTTAATTTCAAATTTGAAATGGCACTTTCAATTTCTTTATTTGTTATATTTTTATTAAGCTCATGTGCCTTTTCTGGATTTAATTTTGGGAGATTCATTTTCAACAGAAAATTGTCAATTTCTATTTTAGCTTGTATGACAAATCCATTTTCCTTTTTCAAGTTATATAAAGACTTGTAATATAGCTCAAATATCTTTCCTAATGCTTCAGGATGAGATATTTTCCTATCCTCATTATCTCAAAGACATAATATTCTTTGAGATAATCTTTGTTTCTTAATTTTATTAAACAAAAATGTATTTGCTTTATTTCCCATTGCATAATGGACTTGTTGGAATTTTAAGACCGAATTGTCTATATGAATTTGTAATATCTTTTTGATTTGACCCTTAATATTATTGATCTGAAAACAATCTTTTTTATCTGGTGAAATTTGGTTACTTTTTTGGAGTTTATTTAAACCCAGATACAAGTCTCTCAGTAACTTGCCTCTGGAATTTCTCTCAGCAGCTTTTATATCATACATTTTCCTCTCATAAACGCTTTATGTGCGCACCAGATCATAGAGTGCAAAGATAACGAATTCTGATTAATAAAAAAAAAAATCCTTAATATCTATTTTCAATTTAGCTATAGTAGCTTGAGATTTCATGAGTATAAAGTTAAATTTCCAGAAATTTGTATTTTTAATACATTCAGGTTCTTCAATCCACATGCTAATAATAGCATGGTCTGACCATGTTATGTCTCCGATATTTATTCCTTTTACAATTTTTAAGGAATTTAATTTGGTTCTGATTAGGAACATATAAATGTACTATAGTATATACAGTAGTTTTTTGTTCATTTTTCCCAGCCAGATAATGTACCTGCCATCTTCATCTAAAATTCTATGTTCCTCAGAAATTACTAGATTCTTGTTGAAAATAATTGCCACACCTCTAGATTTTGTAACATAAGGGGCACTAATGCATTCAATAAAGGTTCTGTTCAAGAGACACATTGGAGGAAAAAAAGATAGTTCCAAACTTTTGAAGGCATAGGATATTAGCTTTCTCTTTTAGATCCTTTTTTTATTGATATTCTCCTTTTAAACTGAGTATTTAACTCTTTAACACTTTGCAAAATGATTTTAATTGCCATCTATGATATCCTTCAGCAATTTTATATGTTTCCTCCTATATCTCGAAACAACAACCAATCATTAAGCAAAAGGGGAAACCCCATTTGTAACGAATATTCTCCATTCTCAAGTAAAGGGTTATATCCATAAATCATTTTTGTTTCAAAAGAGTATTTGGTAAGATGTCTGAAAAAATCTTTATGTCTTTAAATGGGGAGTCTAGGTTATTTTTCTTAAAAATGCTCTTCAGTATAGATTCTTTAAAAGGTAGAGAGTGGAGTTTAACAATTACATCTCTTGGTTTTGAGCCATTTCATTTTTTTGGAAGTGGAATTCTATACACTAGTTCTATTTTATTATCTACTAGCAACTTGCCCATCAAAAATGACAGGGCAATAAAATTTAAAGCCATGGGAATGCTGTTTGACACACAATGTAAACCGTTTTGTACTGTGAGGACCTTCAGCGCTCATTGCCAAGCTTGCGCGGGGCGCCATTAGCGGCCTTCGGCGCTCATTGCGAGCCTCTCCGGTCATGTACTTTTGGTCCTCTGAGCACCTTCATGAGTCATGATAAAGAGAGATATAAATATTTTTATGTATATGTAGTTAAGTAATAATTAATTATTTATTCACTAAATAATATACTTTAAGTATTTAGAATTAATATATGCAGCGAGCAATAGGCTGAAGAGCTAACAATCTGTTTGTATTTTCCAACAGCATAGAATATACATTTGGAGTGTTGGTGCCCTGCTTATAAAGTGTAATGAATGTTCCAAATGTGCATTAGAAATAGGCTGCGTGCGCGAGTTAAAGCCGTTGGTTTATTGTGTAAAGCAGCATTGTATATTCGTAATGTTATTAATGCGTTACGCGTCTCGTGAGCATTTTCCGGCTTTTGTAATAGTGTATTTTGTAGTTCGTAGTTTGATGTGGAAAGTGCTACGCGTTTGGCAGTGCTTTGCGCGGTCCGGGGCCGTTTAGCCTCATTTTCAATTTTTACGGCGGCCATTTTTTTCCTCGCTTAGGCGATTTTCGAGTGGCGAAAATCATCTAAATCAAGTTAAATTTGCATTCCACCTCACTCCCAGACGTCCTGGCTGTTGCCCCGTGCTGTCTGTGATGTTTTTGTAATTTTTTGGGGATCTATTTAGTGTGTTTTTATTGTTTTTCCGTTCATCTCTTAATTTATTTTTTTCGGGCCCGCGTTTGTCAACCGCTTGCACGCCAAGACGATGCCACGTTTAGGAAGTGTTTTGCGGCTAAGTCCTGCATGTTTCATTGCCCCTTTGTGTTTGTGCTGATAGTTGTAGTGCGTTGTAGTGCCTTAACGGCTCGCCATGCAAGGCTCGCAGGTGATGAGCTCCTTCGCGCTTAATCGCCCAAGTTGTATGTGTTAACGGCTCGCTTTGCGAAGCTCGCAACAATGAGCGCCTTAGGCGCTTATCGGCTAAGTGCTACGCGTTAACAGCTCGCCTGAGGCGCTCATCGCCTAACTCATACGCACCTCGCAAAACGTGACGACGTCTCGCAGTTTGACAACGATTATATGTGATTAGTGTATCTAATATTTCCAACATAGATAATAATTTTATAATAATATTTTTTTCCAGCTCAGTATCGGGAATGGTTTCAGATATTCCCCTAATTCTCAAGTTTTTCCTCTTAGCACGGTCTTCTATATTATTGAGTCTCAACTTGAGAGTATTAAGATTGTCTTCCAAATGGGATGAATAAGATAGTAAAGTTAAGTGATTATTAATTGTCCCAATTTATCATCAGACTCCTCTAGTCTTAGATTTATATCTTTAATTTCTCTAGTATTCTTCAGAATCTGTTGTTTAAATTCTTTAGTTAATGAGGAATGTAAATCCTCAAATAGAGCTTTTATTTTAGACATGTTAAGTGGTTCCTCTTTCTCTTGTCATTACTCGAGGAGTCAGAATTTTGAGTTAATTGCAAAGTTTGGTCTAGTGACTGTTCCAGTAATGGAGGTTCTAGATTTTTGGAATTGGTGGTTTCTTATCTTTAGATCTTATTTTAGTGGAGAAAATTTTCATATTCTTAATTTTTCTTTTTCTTCCCCCCCCCTCAAAAAGGGAAAATCTATTTATCTTAAATAAGATGAATATCAAAGGATTATATCTTTATAATCAAATTAAAATTATACCCCTGTATCCTTCTTTCAAATATCCAATTCTAGAACAGGAAGTTATTTTTTGGTTATAGGTAAATAACTATCAAGCTGTTTTTATCTCCTTCAAATAGTTTAGGATATTAATACGTTGTCCTGAACGATGAGGGGTTTTCAAACACATCACATTTTAGGTAGCATGCTCGCAATCTTTTCCAAAGATGTTTTAATTAAATTCCCGCTTAACCCTTACATATTTCTTATGGAAACTTTTTTTACCCCTGTAGATGAATTTTCTACAGTACTGGCTATTTCGATTTCACTATCACTTTCTATAATATAATATAACTAGCAACTTGCCCTTCAAAAATGACGGCAATAAAAACTGAAGCCTGGCAATGCTGTTTGCCACACAATGTAAGCCTCTCCCCCTCTACTTTAATGGCCTTGTGATGAGCGTCTTTGGCGCTCATCACAGGCCTTGCAATGAGCCCCTTTGGAGCTCATTGCGAGTCTCTCCCCCTGTCTACTTCCTCCCTCGTGTCTTATTTCCCCCCTCCTCTCCCTCCCTTGTGTCTCCTTCCGCCTCGTCTACCTCCCTTGTATCTCCTGCCCCCCTGTGTTTTTACCCCCCTCTCCCTCCCATGTCTCTAAACCCCTCCCCTGTGTCTCTTTCCCCCTTCTCCCTCCCATGCATCTCTTTCCCCCCATCTCTTTCCCCCCTGTGTCTCCCCCCCCCTCCCCTGTGTCTGTTCCCCCCTGGCCTGTGTCTCTTTCCCCCTCCCCCTGTGTCTGTTCCCCCCTTCCTCGTATCTCCATTTCCCTCCCTTGTGTATCTTCCCACCTGCACTCTCTCCCCTGTGTCTCTTCAACCTCCTCTCACTCCCCTGTGTCTCTTCCCCCTCCTCTTTCTGTGCCTCTTCCTCCCTTTTTTCTCTCTTCCCCCCTCTCCCTCTGTGTCTCTTTCCCCCTGACCCTCTGTGTCTCTCCCCACTCTGTGTCTTCCACCCCTCTCCCTCTGTGCCTCTTCCCCCGCCTCTCTCTGTGTCTCTCGCCACTGTGTCTCTCCACCCCTTCCTCTGTGTCTCTCGCCACTGTGTCTCTCCACCACTTCCTCTGTGTCTCCCCCCTCTGTGCCTCTCGCCACTGTCTCTCCACCCCTTCCTCTGTGTCTCCCCCCTCTGTGTCTCTTTCCCCCCTCTCTCTGTACCTCTTCCCCCCTTTCCCTATGTGTCTCTTCCCCCCTCACCCTCTGTATCTCTCCCCCTCTCCCTCTGTGCCTCTTCCCCCCTCTCCCTATGTGCCTGTCCCCCCTGGCCTGTGTCTCTTTCCCCCTTACCCCTGTGTCTGTTCCCCCCTTCCCCCGGTGTCTGTTCCCCTCTCCCCCCCATTTCCCTCCCATGTGTTTCTTCCCCCTGTTCTCCCTCCCCTGTGTTTCTTCCCCCTGTTCTCCCTCCCCTGTGTTTCTTCCCCCTTCTCTCACTCCCGTGTGTCTTTTCCCCCTCCTCTACCTCCCCTGTGTCTTTCCCCCCTCCTCTACCTCCCCTGTGTCTCTCCCCCCTCCCTCTGTGTCTCTCCCCGTCTCTTCCCCCCTCCCTCTGTGCCTCTTCACCCTCTCTCTGTGTCTCTCCACCCCTTCCTCTGTGTCTCTTGCCACTTTGTCTCTCCACCACTTCCTCTGTGTCTCCCCCCTCTGTGCCTCTCGCCACTGTGTCTCTCCACCCCTTCCTCTGTGTCTCACCCCTCTCCCTCTTCCCCCCTCTCCCTCTTCCCCCCTCTCCCTCTTCCCCCCTCTGTGTCTCTCCCCCCCTCTGTGTCTCTTCCACCCTCTCCATCTGTGCCTCTCCATCTGTGCCTCTTCCCCCTCTCCCTCTGTGTCTCTTCCCCATTCTCCCTCTGTGCCTCTTCCCCCCTCTCCCTCTGTGTCTCTCCCCCCCTCTGTGCCTCTTCCACCCTCTCCATCTGTGCCTCTTCCCCACTCTCCCTCTGTGCCTCTTCCCCACTCTCCCTCTGTGCCTCTCCCCCCCTCTGTGTCTCTTCCACCCTCTCCCTCTGTGCCTCTTCCCCCTCTCCATCTGTGTCTCTTCCCCACTCTCCCTCTGTGCCTCTTCCCCACTCTCCCTCTGTGCATCTTCTCACGGCGCGCTGTGCGCATTCCCGGCTCGTGCTGTGCGCATGCGGGGCTCGTGCCGCGCTGTGCGCATGCGCGTCTCACGCCGCGCTCTGTGCAAGCGCGGCTACTGCTGCGCAATGCGCAGTTTACAATGCGCATGCGCTTGCACGCGATCCGATCGCAAAGTTGGGATCCGATCATTATCAAACTGCGATTCGTTGCAAGCGTGACGACGTATCGCAGTTTGACAATTATAATATGTGATATGATCAGTTTAGAATGTTTACACCTTTTATCAATTTATACATATTATATTCCTTTCTTAATAATCACCAGCTTCCATTGCCGATTTATCTACTAAAGGATTTCCTCCTCCAAATATTCTAACAGTCCTCTTTTAGGGAATTGATAAAGTTTCACTTTTTCTTTATTGGTGTTGTTATCCACGATTATCCACTTTGTTCCCAAATTTTCCAAGAAGTTAAATCAAGATGTTTTCAGGAATATCTTAGACGGAGTCTCTTACTTACGTAACTTCACCTATATTAATAAAAGGTTCTCCTTTTGTTGGAATTCAGACACATAAATTGCCACAGTTTGTTTAGAGAGTATGGGATTGAATCTAACGGGATCCCTAATAAGCAGGACTCAAGTTCGGCTTTGATTTTGGTATCAAAATCGCTGCTAATTGAGGTTGTGTACTCCAGATTACCTTAACTTTGAGGCACTCCTACTAAATGTGAAAGAAGGAGCCTATTGAGCTGCACCCCCTAAAACAATTTGGACTGGCTGTATGTTTCCATTTAGCGATTCTCACTGGGGTTAAGTAAGTTTGATGTAGCACTTTAATCGCGGTTTCCAATAAACTCTGATTTAAGAAGCCTCTATAGATATTTCTCCAGGCTATATTCCATTTCTCCAGTCCCCAGTTCTGTTTCATATCTGCTTCCCAATCCTTAATATATTGATCTTTCTCTGAGCTTTCTTGGGGAGTTGAAAATGCCATAGATGCCACTAATTACACCTTTCGCCATCAGAAAGACCTTGGTCTCTGATTATGGAGTCTACAAAGGTTGAAGTGTTCATGCATTAAAAGGTTAAATTTATCCCTGATGGTTTTAATGCTCATGGGTTTGTCGTCCTCCATCCAGGCTCCTAATCTAGCTAAACCCATTGTTGTCTACCAATGTAATGATTCCCTACTAATGTCTTTGGGAGCTAGTGGATGTATAAAGGACCGGGGTCAGATGTGAAGGGTTTGAGAAAAGATTTGTATGTTTCCCCGCTCACCTCCAGCATTGTATAATGATAAGGTATCTATTTTTCAGGATTGGTTCTGGAATTTTATCTAACCAAACCAAGGTATCCCAGGAATAGGGCTGTAAAATATGATCTTATATAAACAACCAGGCCAGCTGATGTACGGGTGAGTGGATGATGGGGATAAATTATAACTGTGCCGCTCTATAGTATTTCCTTAGCTCAGGACATGAGAGCCCCCTTTTGACTTATGTATGTGCATAACTATTTCATTAATTCTAGACGGTTTATTTAGCCAGATAAATGTTGTTACCTTTGTTTGGAAGCCTTTCATTTCTGTCTGATTTATGGGTATTGGAAGAGACCTAAATAGATATCATAGTTTCGTCAGAACACTCATTTTGAAAGCATTTATCCTTCCCAATCAAGATATTGGGTATTTTGACCAATTCACCAAGTCTGCACTCATGGATTTTAAGAGTGGGTGATAGTTTTCTTTATATAAGATATCAATTTTCAAGGAGATTTTAAGTAATAAATATTCAACGTTTTAGATATTAAAAAGACAATTAGTGCTACATATTCAGATCTCATTTTACCTCTATATTGACTCAGCAGATAGGGGTAAAGGATAGTTTTGTCCATCAATTAAATTTCCCCTCACTCACTGAAGCAGATTCTCTATATGGAGTTTACTAGGATTCTCCCTTATTCAGCTCTTTTTAGAGCAGTTTTAGTACTTTAAGAAGTGTATAGCTTGATTTGTACAACTTACAGAGAAATCCATTTTAAAATTACACAAAAATGGTACATAGTTCCAGAGCTTCTGTCTAAAATAGATCCAAGCAAATATAGTGAGCTGTGTTGGAGAGGGTGCTCGGAAATAGGCACCCAAAGCCACATGCGGTGGAAATGTGTTAAGATCAAAGGGCTTTGGGAAAGGTGTGTCACCAAGTTGGTGGGTATGGGATGTAAGGAAGTTACCTTAAACCCAGAAGCTTTTCTATTACATATCTTTCCAAGGGAATGGTCTAGTGAAACAATTGGGATAGTGGTGCAGGTTCTCATGGCAATTAAATGGTGGATTGTACGGAGATGGAGAAGTGGGGAATTGCCTAAATGGAATGAGATTTGTAGTACTATGGAAAGGAATAAACAGTATGAAATGGAATATTTAAGTTTTGATTCCAAGTTAAGATTATCAGTGGTTAAGAAATGGGCAAGATGGGACGAAGAACTGTTTGCCGGGCCTTTCTGTTAATAGATATTTTTTGTTGTTGTTGTTGTATTTGTTGCCTTTAGCAAAGTTACTTTAATTATATAATAGGTTTCGGGTATTGCCTCCTTCTGTAAATAATGAGAATATTGCCAAGGGGTGGGTGGGGGGTTTGTAGGTGGGTGATTGTGTAGGATTTAGATGTAAGTATTGTTTTACTGTATGTATTTTATTTTGGTTGTCTTTTTCTAAAAACAATAAAAAAAATTAAAATATAAAAAAAAAGAAGTGTATAGCCCACTTTTCAATGGTAGTCCCTTATTTATTTCCAATAAATTATTTTCTGGGGTTTCTCTCACTCTCCCTACAACAATATAGAAGTATTCCCCTAATCACTGAGGTATTTCCATTATCTAGGAGGACTTTAGGGGTCTTACTGAGGGGTCTGTATATTACCTTATCTTTCCAAGGTAGATTCTGATTCACTCTCTGTCGGAGCTTTAGCCAGGACTCGCCCTCCTTCTCTGCCTCCAGTGGGTAGATATCTACTTAAAAAAATGCATGCATCACACTTCACCAGTTTGCTCAGCCCCGGTAACTGCCTGGACCTCAGAGGGAGCTCCCATCTCTTGATATCTCAGCCACAGACTAGGACGTATGGGGTGATATAGATAATCATCTGCCGTCAGCCTTATCCTTTCCAGGCATTCCTTCTGCTAGACTGTTTACTCTAGTCTCGCGTTATGCAAGATTCTCCGAAGGGCTCACCTCCGTTCAGCGTTGCGGTTGTTGGAGTAGGGCTAAACATGGTAAGGCTGCTGGAGTAGGGATCAAGCCCCAATGGTTTCCTGGGGAGCTTCTCCGACTCTGCTCACCGTAACTCAACAAAGGGCACACCAACCACCTCCCCGAGTCCAGCCGATTGTGAAAGCCTCCCAGATGGCCCAAGCAATGGCGGGATATTTAAGTACTCTTTTCACTCCTCTCCAAAATGCCTACAGCCGAATCACATAGCTGATTCTGTCATTTCCCAGTAAACAGCATCCATTTTTTTGATTTGTTACATATCAATAAATAGGAATTCTTTGGAAATGTAGAAGAACCAAGTTCAACTAGAAGTTGAACAAAAATTTACACCCAAATGCCGATTTTGTCAAAAGTAACCAATTTATTAACAGTTTGGAAATACAGCCATGAAAGATAGTGAAAAATGCTAGAAGGTTTAAGTTTATTATCTTTAATAAAATAAACTGACACTGCAACAGATTAGAAGGAAAGAAACAAAGACCCAAGTTACGTCAATGATAGCAAAAGTTTGTTTAGTGCTCCTCAGAATATTACTTTTTGCAGCATTTAATGTTTTTTCATGACTATTTTCACAGAAAACATCAAAAAAATCATACAAACACCATAAAAAATTAAATTGATAGTACAGAAATAAAATCTGCTTAAATGGACATGGAACTCGATTAATCTCATGCACTGAAAGAACATATTTTATATATTTCAACAATTATCGTTTGCATAAAAATATATTAAAGTAAAACCTGTTTAAACTTCCTTGAAGCTACATACAGTAATATGTAGGTCTCATTGGCACACAAGTTTGACTTGTCCATCTACGTTACTATTCAGCAAAATGCAATGTGATATATTTGCAAATACCCTCTTTCAGCAGCAAAGAAAAAAATTCCCGTCCATTTAGTGTGCATTGCCAATAATGTCCCTTTTATGCATGATCACCAACACAGTTTTATAATCCGATATATTACACAGCACACGCTAGTTAAACAGCAAAGTCCCATCTTGAAAAACTACTGTAGTTCGGGGAAAAAAAATAAAAAGTGAATGCAAAGTATGTACAAATCTTTAGCAGCTAATCCATGAGCATAAAATACTTCAGATTTTTTTTATGTTAACCTTGTGCTTAGAAGCTTCCAAATTGGTGGTTTTCAGCACTTCCTACAGGCTTGGAGCTTGCGAGGCATCCTCTAATTTATTTTTTCTATCTACTCAGGAGCAGAAGGAGAGTGCATAAAGGAAAAATTGTCTCACTGGATGATGCATACAAGCTTTTGTATTTAACACGTTCCCACATTTTAGGCAGGCTACTACACCAAAAATCGGCAAATACAGTTTCCCTGCTCTGTGTCATGTCCACTCATGGCTTTTACAGGAAAGATGGATGCCTCTATATACTAACAGTCTGCTAAAATTAAGATTGTCTCTAAAAAAAATTTATTCTCATTTCTTACACAGATATTAAGGTCTCTTCAAAAATGCAAAGTTTTTCCTAGAATACACTGGTTCTTTATGTTAATAATTCATATTATGTATTGCCTCAAATTCTAAATTATTTTTAAATATTCCCATTCAGAACACACACATACAAATAGCTTGCCTTGTAAAAGTATAATATCTAATTGTGCAGAAAGCAAAATATATTTCTTATATCACAATCATAAAAGTATTTTCCAATGTTTGTGTTGTCTTTATAGACTTCATGATATTATTTGTAAATTATAAAGAGTTAACACGTCTGTCATTTTATACAAGACCAATCATTTTTATTATTTTTGATATTTATTATTGGTTGAGGGAGATAATGTATATAGAAGATTTCTGGATTTCAATGAGTATATCATATACCTGTGTATCCATTTACTTTTATGTACTATAGTTTAATAAGTAGTGATTATAAGCACCGTTTTTACGGAATAAAATCAAACAAATATCACCTTGTTGATTGTGCCCTCCACAACTCATGAACACATGGACTCTGCTGTACTTGCTGGCCTGTGTCTCATACTAACCAATCAGTGACCATCTCTCAGCAACATGTTGCTGAGAAGTGGTGCCTGATAGGCTAGGACTCTATACTGCACATCCAGCCCTACAGAGTCTATGTCTGCATACACCTCAGTGGGCAAACCCATACTACTGGTTTGATTTTTGGCAGTAAATAGAGCTTATAAGCACTTCTTAATAAAATAAAGTACGTAAAAGTAAATAGATACACAGGTATATTATATACCTAGTAAAATCCATGAACCTTCCATATCTCTTTAAATCTTTTTTTTATCCTAAGTTCTGAGCCATCTCTGGGTGTCTTAAAGGGCCACTGTAGGCTAGCATGCATCTAAAAAGGTCATAATTTTTTTAAAGATAAATAATTGATACTGTACAAAAATAATTCAGTGTGCATTGTGGTTGTCTGAACTGCAACATGTTATGCTTTTGCTCCCATAGGTTTTAATGAAAAATCTGATAATTAACAGGTCTCCATGAGTCCTTGTTTACAATTCCTCATAACTCACTAGTAAGATAAAAAGATGGATTAAACTCATTGTTTGTCTGCCTGTCTGTTGGTTTAGTGTTCATTTTCTCGAATTAATATAATGAATTTTTAATTGGGGAATAGTGCAAGGTATACATCATGCTCCTTTAAATAAAAAATAAAAAATAAAACATAATATATAGTGATGCTCTTAATCTATCCTGGGAGCAACGGAGGAAACAACTTGTCGAATGTGTTTTATAGCTCTTGTATTTTTGGTGGTTTAATAAAAAAAATATTCATTTACGCAACTGTGCCTTATTCCCCACTTGCCTGGCTGGTTTCAATATTTGATGCAAATCTCTTAATTCCTGATTTATGGAACCACCTTGTGTAGTAGAACAGCTGCTCTAAGATATGGATTGTATGATTTAAAATTGGAAAAAAATTGGGCAAGTAGTTTAGAAAAAAAACTATTATATACACACGCACATATATATATATATATATACACACATATATATATATAATATATATATATATATATATATACATATATATATATACATATATATATATATATATACATATATATATATATATATATATATACACACACACACATATACATACATATTATACACACACTTATGAATCACTGGATTTTTATATTAATATAAAAAGGACAGGTATATAAAACAAGTCATTTAATAATTTAAAAAACAAAAAGAATCAAATAGACGTTACTTTACTTGAGGAATCAAGATAATTGCTTGGACAGTTACATATGCCAGATGTTCTCATAAAGCATTAAATACTGGCTATATATTTTACTAGCAATTTTTAAACTCAGTGAATCATTGCTGAAATATTCATCATTGTTTATTCTACATTATTACACTAATGTACCTCTAAGTGTTCTAACTTGAGGCTCAATGTGCTTGATAAGGGTGGGGAAGAGGCTCTAACTTGATAACACTGGGGGTATTTTATGATTTTTTTGCTTCACTAATTAGCACTTTGTAAGCTACACATTTGAATAGTAATTATTATTTGTGCTGCTTATCTGTCAAGATTTACTGTATAACAAAACATCTAGTACCATATATAACCAGTTTTTTCGTGTTCTTTAAGAAGAAATTATATTTCTTTAAACACTGGTTGGAAGTTATAAATAGATGGAAGCTAAAGTTTTTTTATTCAAACTGAATTTATTTACATTAGAATAGATTATTATCAATATTTGTTTGCTCATGGAATTGCATTACATCGTTATACTTAATAAAAACATAGAAACATACACTTTTAGCCTACAATGGCTAAAAAAATAATATTTTGCTTGCTTTGAGAGCAATACCACATGTTCAAAGCGTCTACTGGGATTGCTGGCAAGAATAGTGATAGAAAATATGTCCAGTGAATATGATTAATAGAATAAATTGGATTGGCATTGCAACTCCTCTATGTAATGTTTTTAAATAAGAGAAAAAGCAAAACATAGATTTTAGATTTATTTTTCTTAAATGGGTTGCCACATTATACGTATTTCCTGTAATAGTTTCTTCATGAATGTCTTACAGTTGCAAGAAATCCAAAATGAAAACAAAATATTCAAAATCATAATAAAAGCTCCAATAAATCTATTTAGTGAAAAAAAATGCATCTTCCTACGTACATCATAGTCTCATTCTATGAAGAATTGTGGGACTTGCACTAAAAAGAAGGAAGCTCAGCTTTGCAACACAGTTTAAGAACTCAGATTTATGCTATGGAAGACTATAAACACACACAGAAAATAGTTAAGAAAACGTTCTGCTACTTTACTATGTAAACCTATGTAAATTAGAGCAGTGTAATGTAAATCATTCACTTTCCGAGGACTGGTGCTGGTCCCCGAGACCTTATCGGCAGGTCCTCAGGGGCAGAAAAAGATGTGAATCGAACATTTTAAACATACCACTGATTTGCAGAATTATAGATGGATTCTTGTGCTTTAAATCCGTGTTCAAAATGTTCTGCATCTTAAAGGTGGCCCATATGAGTATTAGACCGTTGCAAGAATGTCCCTGAATCAAAACAATTGAGAGCCACTAAACTAGAATACTTTGGGGATGAAAATAGGTAAAAAATCCTTTTGTGCTAATCACAATAGTCCTTCAAAACTCCTTCACACAAGCATCTTGAGTTAGGTCACCTGGGTTGACAAAAATACATGGCCATATTGCAACTAACTTTCTTAAAACCATACAGCTAGCTCCCTTAGTAATAAAACAACAACAACAAACATAAAGCTAGCAGGCTTCATGGCTTTGTACACATACTTATTTTTTTCAAACACCTGACAATTTTGAAATCTTATAGTTTTTTTAACTGTAAATTAAGTTACCTTGATAGATTATAGTTCCTTGTGCAATAAACCAAAAGTGAAAATATATTTCATTACAAATTTTGACCTGAGTGCTTAAGAGAGTATTAAGTATCCCTGCTTGTTTGACAGAGAGGTTCTAAAGAAAAGTGTAAAATGATTACTCTACTGTAAAAAATAAATGCTATTAAAATATCTATAAGTATAATTTAACTTTCTTAAAACTTTAAAAACTCTGCAATGCTAGAAGTTTCACTTTAAAGCTCTTACCTTTATAGGTTTCTGCCTTTTGCTTTGTGCTGCTAAGCCCCTTTTGCAAATTTAAGTATGGGACAGACTTCCTGCTGTGTGCTTTGGTGTAGATCAGACCTCAAAATTACTCCAGTCACCAGAGCACACAGCAGAACGTCTGCTAAAGCTGCCCACCCCTAAAATACAAAAGGGGCGGGGCTATGTAATACTAAGCAGCATGCAGAAACCTATAAAAGGTAATAGCTTTAAAGTAAAACTACAAGCATTACAATGTTTCAACATTATCACTGTGACTTAGGAAGTGCAGCTACACCTCACTGACGAGGCCCAAGAGAGACTGAAACGTACGTCTGGGGTTTGTGATTTCTCCTGTTTAGGGTAGAATTGCCTGATATTTCTGGACTGGGTCATTCTTTTGCGTGAGACTAGACGGATCTCCTATAGGTTATTTCTCCCTGTGAAGAGCACACGTGAGCCAAAACAAGCTGCTCTACGAGTAGGTGACCGGGCCTATACAGCAAACCTACTTAGGTATTGCTCGTTCTCAGTTTGATAGCCTCTGACTCTTAATGTTTCAACATTGTAAATTAAATATACTTTTGCATTTCCCTTTTTAGAGTACAGTGGTAAATTGCAGAAAAAAAGTTTTCCCATTTCACAAAAGTTAACATAGGATTTTCAATTAAGATTTTTTTAAATCAACATAATTATATTGAAAGGAAAGAAAATGCTGACATACTATCACAACATAATTATAAGAAAGAAAAGTAGAAAAACAAAATTTAATCATAGAAATGATAAAGGGGCGCTCAGCACTTTCAAAAAAGTATCCTTGCTTTGTTCAAAAAAATATTGGAAGCTTTTAGGAGGGCTAAGAGTAGCTCTTTTGGAAATCACAGATTCTAGAGCAAAGGCCAAAGAATGTTCTTTAAGGGATATAAACTATGTTTTCTTTTAAACATTTCTGATAGTACAGGTCATGATTAACAATCTTTATATTTAAATTCTGAAAACAAATAAAAAACTTTGGTAAAATTTTAAAGTAATTCATGATTATCTGTGCGACCATTTTATTGACATCTTTTCTTTATCCCTTTAAGAAAATGATTGTATTTTACATTACTATCAGTGCTGCAATATATTGAAGACGCATTTCACAGCTGTAACTCAAGAGCAATACTATCATGCAATAAGTGCTATTCTTAAGAGCTCATCATTAAGATATGAAATGATGCAGTAATATAGTTTTCAAGGATTCATATAAAAATATTCAAAAAGGAAAAATGCATGACGAAGGTAGAATTTTATGTTCTATTACAATGATTGATTGTAATCAAGTATAAGGTCCACTTCAACATGATATTCTAAACAGTGCTGCAAGAATGGGGTATATAATATTACGCCTTTGGATTTTGCAGAATAAATAATGTTTTTTGCATAGACAGGAATTTTTCATTATATTAATTAACATTAAACATGGTAAAAAAAGGTTATTTCTCAATTTAGAGGATTAAACAATGTTATTCTAGCTTGGAACTAAATAAGAACAATGATTTTAGGGCTAAGAGCTTATTGATTTACAAAATATTGATAGTTCTGACTCATACAAAATTGAAGGCAAATTACAAAAGCCCCTTTCCAATATACGCTTACTAAAATAGTAAGCTATAAAAATCCTAATAAATTTTAAATAGCAATTCTATTAGTATATTTTTCTAGCCTTTTTACCAAAATACAAAAACAAAAAAAACACACACAGAATTGATACAGGTTGATTGAAGTTTAAGCGTATACACAAGATAACATTTGGTATAAAAAGAATCTGCACAGAAAGGAATGAGTTTTCTGACAACGCAAACAGCTTTAATAGATGTAGAACAATACTTTATTCCTATAGTGTTTGACCAAGCACCATGCAAGTGAGTATGACAATTACAAAAGTAGAGAATATTTAAAATTTTTGGAGGGATAAGGCACATCACGGTAATTATATGTCTATTGCATATGTTAACTTCCAAATTATTCTTGTATTCAGGTATAAAACTTGGATTTTATATATTTGATGTTTGATTTAAATTTTAATGCACCCACTCCATTTTTTTTCTTAAATAACATTTACATATCTCAGAAAAAGGGTTTCAATGCTCTTGAAATACTGTCAAAAGGAAGAGAAACAAATACCAAAAGATTGTGCAGGAGAGAACTGAGAAATAAGCAGTACATATTTATATAGTTTATCCCTGAAGGAAACCAAACTATTTTTATATTGAGGCACATGTAGTTAAATATTCTCAGGAAAAAAAACATCTCTCTAAATTGGGATTACAAAGATGTCAACAAGACTTCAAGAACCCCCTCTAGAAGCAGCACAAACGGTCATAAAAACTTCCAATGTGTTACATTAGCTTAGTCACTGCTGTCTTCGTCATCATCATCGTCGTCAGACAAATTATTTGTTGATTTGGGAGATTGGCAATATAAGTCTGATCTGCCAGCCTGGCAAGAAGTCAATTCTCCAGTGGAAAGAAGATCAAAGCAGAAATCACAGACTCTCACAGGTTTGGAAGACTGACTTGGCAGGAGAAACTTTTTTTCAGAACAGGGCCCACAAATGACAAATCCACATTTCCGACAATGATGCCTTCGGTTAACTGGCGTAAACTTCACTTTTTGACAACGCATGCAAATAGAAGCCTCGGAATCAGGGATCCAGACTGCGGCATGTTCACTATTAGGAGTCTTTCCGCTTTTTGATATTAAATCATATACACATTTATTAATGTGATTCATCCATTCAGATTTCTCTGTTGCAGTGGCTGCATAAACTGCAAATGATTTAGTAGGAGTCTTGATAAGCCATCCATTCCTTAGATCTCCTTCATCTTGAATTGTATCAATTGTAACATTTTCAAGAGGAATTATGTGCTGCTTATTATATTTCTTCTTTTGTATTACAATATTTCCATACACAAGAATGTCGTTGAACAGGAAAAACTGCCTTGCTTTAGGTTTCTTGCGACAAAGTTTGGTTAACACACCCTCTCCAATAAGAACTCGGCCAGGAATAGCTAAAGGTTGCCCTGCTGTTCCAAAACAGTTTTCTACTAGGTTTATACGCCTTGCATTTGCTTCACTGTTTGCTAAACGATCCACCATCTTCTTTAACAGCCCTAGAAAATATAAATAAATACACTTAAAAACTTTCAAAAAATAGGCAAAATATTCAAGCAATTTAATATAGCACAATTCAAGTAATGATATATATGCAAGATACATTAATGAGAGTACAGAGAGTATGAAATAAAATATTAAAATATGGATGACCAACATGCAGATTATTGCCCTATCCAACCTAAACAATGCACTGTATGTGTCTTAACAACATTATCAGCTATGTAAGGCATAAGCATAAAAGCATTTCAAAGAAAATCTTAAATTTAGCAGCTCTTTTTGTGTCATGTGGGTTCCCATCTTAGACTGCTTGTCTGCCTGTAGCTTGAGGGGTGGGTTTTATCCAACTGAGACTTACTTTTTTCTATTTAGTCCTAATGTTAAGATATATTTTAAAACCATGTTGAGAACAAAAACAAAATGTTTGCTGCCTAGTAAAGCGACATTGAATACAATGAATAATACGGATGTCTAAATATAAAATATTTATATATATATATATATATATATATATATATATATATATATATATATATATATATATATATAAACACATTTTGGCTATTACCATATCAAGTTCTTAATAATAGCATACAATAAATATGACACATCAATTGTCCTATAAGTTAGGAATAGAGATATTGACAGAGTGTGTAAAAGTAATGCTAAATATAGCGAGGAGTAATAATACATTTTCTTGTTTAAAAAAAAAAAGAAAAAAAAAAGAAAAGAAGTGTATGATTTAAATATTTTTATTTACATTAAAAAATATTTTTAAAGTTGACACCTGAGATAAAAATGTTTGACAACCCTGCATTAGGAGGGAGAGAGAGAGAGAGAGAGATGGAGAGAGGAAGATGGAGATAGAGAGGTGTTTGGCTGGCAGGACCTTCTGTTTTGCATAAAATTGGCAACCCCTGCACTAATGAAACATACCAACTCATTTATCTAAATACCTTTCCATACCCTTAATGTTGTCGAGCCAACTAAAAAACATTAGCATACAAACACCAAGGGTAGCAAAGAAGAACATGCTTGTTCTAGCTCAAAATTTAAATATTGTTAAGAATATTATACGTATGTCATTGAAAGCATTTTTTATATTCCTTGCATCTGAAATAGGGAATCTGATAAAGTTCCACTGCATGTTTTCTTTTTTGAAATGAAGCTTGCAGAAACAAATTGTATGTTTAAGGGATCTGGGGCTTGCCCCGGTCAGCCAGTGAGCATTAATTTAGCTGTATGACACATCTCACTTCTCGGCCAATAAATCTGCAGACCGATATATGCCCTGTGCATTTCCTTTTGTTTGTTTCAATGAAGTTTAAACAGGTTTTACATCATATTTTACATGCAAAACATACAAGAAAAAAAAAAACATTACAATGGCATATATTACTAAAAATATACTCTTTTATGCATGAATAATAACGTTGTTCCATGTTTATGTGAGATTCCACAGAAATCTATTACTTGAAACACTTAATATTTCAGAACTCTATAACTCTCAGTCCGGGATCAGTGCTGCTAAATATTTACTTCTGTTTGTTATCTTTTTGATCATGATATATCTAGGCACATAGAACCACCAAAACCAATATCCTTAGCACAAAAATAATCACCCACTATTAGTTTATTCCTATGTTTTATATTATATATTTTGTTAAACCCTGCTATAATTGCACTGGGAGGGGGTTGTAAAGCTGGCATAAATTAATAAAGCATAACGTGCTAAAGAGATGGAAAGTTATTATAGGACAAAACAGTAAGGGAACAGTAAGCTAAATGTTTTTATATTAGTACAGTTACAGCATATGGTGCACAAGTTATGGATATATTAACCTATATAAAAAGGACTATATTTGTCTACTTAGGATCACACAGCTCAAGGCACAGACAAGCTACTACTACCACAAAGGCTGCATCAGTGATATAGGCCTCATCCAAACAGGACATCACACAGCACAGGCACTGAGCATCTCACTGTCAAGACACAAAAGAGCTACTACTATAAAGGCTGAAATAGGGATATAGGCCATGAAAGGCTCACACAGCAGGCCCTCAGCAACTCACCTTCAAGACACAAACCATGTACTTCAACAAAGGCTGCATCTATGATACAGGCCTCATCCAACCTAGGGTATCAGACATATCCCAGCCCTTGACCTCCAACTTTGTAATCATTTGTTATCCCAGTTATGCATATTTCATGTCACAGTTTGTTTTTTAGCTCATCCTCTCTCTATTTTCAAAAATATTGCCCCAGGTATTTTAATTATTTTTGTCTGCCTTAGATCACACTGCACCGAGTCTCAGCAACTCACCTTAAAAGGGACTCTGTCCCAGCAACAGGAAGTGTATTTAGTTTTAAAGAACATTAAAAGTTGACTATGCATTGTACTAGCAGTTTTGTCTCTACAGGAAATTATTCCCGAAACATTTAGAATTGATTTTGCGGCTCCTGTATGCTAATGTGCTTGATGAGAGTAGGGGAGAGGTCTAACTGCCAGATAACACTGCAGATCTTTATTTAGCCACTACATAGACAGACAAGTGGAGTGTAATCCTAATTAGCACATCCAAGCAGCTAACATATGCATTTGTATATAAAAACTGCAATAAGAACAAGGAATTTCCCAGGATTGATTCACTTTAAAAACAAACATATAAACACAGCATATAGTCAGTGTTTCATGATCTTCAAGTATAACCCTAAAAACTATTTTGGGGTGATGGAGTCCTTTTTAAAGATACAAACAAGCTACTTCCACAGTTCCCACCCCCATGCACATTTATAGACTGTCATAAATTCAAACACATGATATTCTCATATGCAGGATATATTATGACTACAAAAAGGTGAAAATTCAATTAGTGCCACCATGCTTCTCTAACAGATTTTTAACCTCACTTAGTGAATACACAAAAAAGGCTTGGGACATCCTTTAGGGCAGTTAAACCATAAACCTCTTCCTGTGACATGTTTTAGTTCTCTCTTTACTCTCTCTTTCATTTAATCTCTCAACTTCCTCCCTGTATTCGCTCTTCCTCTTGCCGTTTCTTCTCCTCCCTTACCTTTTGCATCTTAAAAGTTCCAGCCTGTGAGTCTTTCAGTTCAATAAGATGCCTTGGCAGAAAAAAGATACTATGTACTTTAGATTGTAAACTCAAGGACAGAACCCTCAAATATTTTGGTATGAGTTTAATTTGAATTTTGGTATGTACTACATGCAACCCTTATGCAATATGTTTATGCAATAGACAATAATGATAATACTAAGAATATTACTAAAAAGAAGAGGAACTTATACAGTGTTGTGTAAAATGGGTTGACTAAGCTTCCAACTGTGCATGGCACATATTTTATAAATCATCTTGCATTTTAATACAGGCAAATCACTTGCTGCCTAGAATTATTATTAAATTGAAAAGAAAAGCTACAAGTCCGCCAGCAGTGGCGAGCAACCAATAGATGGTGCTGCCGATATTTTAGTGCCGATATCATAGCTTTAGGGTAACGTTCTAAAATTAAAACTTGTCTAAAATATCAGCAGCGCTGTATAATAAATATCGGCAGCACCATCTAGCGGCCCCTCGACGCCACTGCTGCGGTCACTGGTGGCACAGCTTCGACAGGAAAGATCTGGAAATACTTTACATCTGGGGCTGACAAATTTATGCTGAACATAAGATCCAGCCATACTGAAGAGGGAGGTAAATTTGTATTTGGAGCCAGGAAATGATTTATGAATAGTATATAAATATATGTAGAATTATCAAAAATATTAAGAGCCAGGAATAAGCTCCAGGGATTTGACAAGCCTTGCTTTACATGGCTGTTTATATTTCCCCGTTTAAGAAACTTCAGATATTTTTTCCCCCACAAAGAACAATTGTTCTATACCAGAGTTTAAAAAAAATGTTAGGTTTTTGAAGGACCACGAAGGTAGGTGGTGTTCGTGAATCACCTGCACATTGCTGACGGTCTTGGTAGGCCACCTAATGATTTTTCTGACTTATATTTAAAAGTAATATGGAAGGTTCCTGGATTTTACTTGGTATATAATATTTATATGTATCTATTTACAATGATGTACTTTATTTTATTAAGAAGTGTTTAGAAGCTCGGTTTTACTGCCTAAAATCAAACAAACAAATAATCCCTTGATGGATATGCCAACTGCAGTATATGCAGACACAGGCTCTATAGGGTTAAATGTGCAGTGTAGTGTCAGCAGCAAAGAAAATAGATGCACAGGTATATTATATACCTAGTAAAATCCAGAAAGTACACCTGCTCTATGTTGCAGGTGTTCTAGCCATTTTTAGAATATAGGCTATATTATGCCATCAGCAGAATTTTAGGAGCTGTAGCTCTCTTGCTTTTAGAATTTTGCATGTCCTGCGTTAGCCTGCATATTTATAGACAATAAAATAGTAAAATCCAGTACTTAGGCTGCAGCATAACATTAATAAAAAAAAAAAAACACTGTTTTTAGTAGGCTACACGACAATAACCTTTAGATTGTAAGTCTGTGAGTTTCCAGTCTTGCATGGCGCTTTGGGGAAAGCACTATGGACACCGGATTCTAAGCTCAAAGACAGGGCCCTCCATTCTTTGCACAGTGTGAATATTGAATTTGTCTTTGCCTGGAAATTAACTTATGTATATCACGTTACAAATAAACAATAAAAAATAATAATAACACTAATTAATGTAACAGATCTATTTATTTGAACAGCTTTTAGGTATAGTTACAGTATATTTAATGAAAAAAAAACAAATAAAAAATAAAAAAATTAAAGTGTCAAATATTACACAATTTTGAAAACAGCATTTACAAAGTTTTTACCTGTAGAAAAGATGCTGGTGTTCCTCTGTAGATATATGCATGCCATAATCTCTAGCACTGGTTCCTAACAGCCAGTCTGGGGCATCACCTTGTTCAAATGTTCTGAATCTTAAAGGTCATCCCCATGAGCACTGGAGAGTAATATTCAATCCTCAGATCAAAAAGATTGGGAGCCATTTATCTGTAGTACTTCAGTTAATGTTTATTAGGTGTTTGTTTAACATATTTTTGTTTGTTTTAGGGAAAAGTTGTATTAATCCAAACCCATTTTACTCTGAGCTGCTACATGAATATAAACAATATAGAACATTAACAAAGAGCCACTGTAATGACCACGTACAATACTATAGGTATGTGTGTAATAAAGAACATTTAATGTCAACGTAAAAAAAATAGCACACAATGGTTCACAGACGCTTTGGCTTCTTGAGCTCCGATTAAATGGAATCTATTAACCGTTTCCTTCTGCATTTCATGTGGCTACTGATACAAAACATATATAGTATGCATTTCAGAAAAAAGTAACAGTGCTGACCATATGTTTCAGTTCACACTTCCTTGATATCTGACTTCACATGGACCCGACCCATTTCTAGGAGCTTGAGTTTACACAATTAGTCCAGACCAGAAAATAATTACTGTACACTGTAGCAGCATTTGCCAAGGATAATTATTTAAAAACTAGTGACTTGCCCGTCAAAAATGACGGCAATAAAATTTGACGGCTGGCAATGCTGTTTGACACACAATGCAAGGCTCTCCCCACTCTAACTTGAAACCCTTGCAATGAGCGCCTTTGGCAATCATTGTGAGGCTCTCCCATCGTCTACTTTACAGGCCTCATTACGAGCCTCTCCCTCCTCTACTTTATGGGCGCTCATCTTGAACCCTGCAATGAGCACTCATTGCAGATGTCATCCAACCCACCACTTTCGTGGGAAGCTTTCAGCGCTCATTGCGAGCCTTTCCCCACTCTCTGACCCCTGAGTCTGTTTCCCCCCTCTCCCTTCCATGTGTCCGTTTCCCCCTCTCTCCCTACCACCCCTCCCCCCCCTCCCTGCACTACCAAGTTATGGGCTTGAAAACAAATGGCGGCCATTAGCCGTATTTTCAAGCTGTTGCGTGCGTATCGCTCATCGGGGGCCTGGCAATGAGCGCCTTTGGCACTCATTGCCAGCCTTTTTCAAAGTCTTGTGGGCCTTGCGATGAGTTCCTTTGGCGCTCATTGAGGAAGCCCATAATTTAACATTGCGTGACCAACATTCAGAACTTACCACAACTATTATATGTGATGATGAACAAGGTGAATATAATTTTAAAATACTGCTTAAAATGGACACATCCATATTGTGTACACAATATTAGCCAATTTTCAGTTCCAAAAAGGCATTTTCTTATCAGGTGCCAATACAGCAGAAGCTTGTTTTGTTTTTTTTACTTAATAAAGAAGTTCTATGTAAACACATGGATCTATGTGTAAATTGTGTACAAACAATACAAGAACAGCAAATTATAAAATGCATGCCTCAAATAATAAAACTATTCCTATACTGCTGGGGAAACACTTATCTTTGCATCAGCAGTTGATTAATGCAAGTAGATGCATTTCCTGCTGTATGTCATGTTACTGAGATTAAAGAATATTCACAAACTAAGAAGCAATTTAGCCAACTCATTCAATACAGAAAAAAAGAGATGAGTCTACTCGAGTTTGCACTTATATAATAAACATATATTTATTATAACTGATGGGTCTGCAGTCCATGGCACTACTGGCAAATATGGCTGTGCACAGATCAACATAAATCCTCAAAATGCCAGGGTGTGACTGGGAAGTAACTAAGCAAGAGGAATTTCATCTGCACAGGTAGTATAGTATAAGAAGATCTTGGTGTATGTATTCAGAAGTACTTGTTACATGCTAGGTTGATATATTGAGCGAAATGTATATCTTGATAAAAATGGTTGCATACCATTTTATGTACGATGTTAATGGACAACATACATAAAAACGGAAAATTAGTTAGTCAGAATGTCTAAAAGTTACTACAGTAGGATAGTGTTGGACACTGTTTTTAAAGGGATACGGAAGGTTTCTGGGTTTTACCAAATATGTACCGTATTTTTCGCCATATAAGACGCACCTGCACATAAGACGCACCTAGTTTTTAGAGGAGGAAAACAAGAAAAAAATATTCTGAATCAAGCACAAATACACTTCACACACAAAATTTATATATATTATACACATACACACACATATATATATATATATATATATATATATATATATATATATATATATATATATATATATATATATATACACACATATATACATACACACATACACACACACATTTTGGAGCCTCCAGGACCTCTTGACCCTCCCTGACCCTCCTGATCCCCCCTGCCCCTCTTGATCCTCCCCTTTCTTCTCACCTCTGCCCATCTATGATCATCCCTTGGCCCATCTTGATCTCACCCCATCACGCAGCGCTTCCTACCAGCACTCCTCCTGTACTGCAGCCTTCCCTTGCGTCGCGTGTGTGACGTCACTAAGATGCACCAGCCGGCATGATGCAGTTTAGATGCATGCTGCTGGTGTTATAGGAAGCGCCAATGGGGGGGGGATCAGGAGTGGGGACCTAAAGGGGGGCAAGGGAAGGATCAGAGGGGTCGAAGGGGAGAATCAGGAGGGGGAGAGGATCAAGAGGGACAGAAAGAGGCAGTTTTAATGCCTGCAAAAGGTGTATTCGTCGTATAAGACGCACCAACTTTCCCCCCACAGTTTTGGGGAAGAAAAAGTGCGTCTTATACAGTGAAAAATACGGTAATATACCTATAAATATATTTAAACTAGGAAATTGCACGTCAAACATGATGGAAATAAAATTGTAAGGCTGGCAATGCTGTTTGCTACACAATGCGATGCTATGGCCCCTCTGAGCACCTTCGGCACTGATTGCGAGCCCCGCGCTGAGTGCCTTTGGCGCTCATTGTGAGCCTCATCTTTCCTGCTTTGCAATGACCACCTTCGTTGGTCATTGCGTGGCTCGCAACGAGCATCTTCGGCCGTTCATTGCAAGCCTCTGTACTTTATAGGCCTCATGCTTGAGTGTTACTGTCTTGGTTTGTGTTACTGCCTTGGGTTTAGTGTTACTGCCTCGTTTTTGTGACCTATGGGCTAGTATTACTTCCTTCTGCCTTGTTTTTGTCGTTTTGCGTTTTCGGCAGCCTTTTTTTTCCCTTCGGTTAGGCGATTTTCAATCGTGAAAAAATGGCAAATATGGCTCAAATTAACTTGCAACCTCACACACAGGCTCCCTGGCTCTCCCACTGTGCTGTGTGTGAGTGTGTAAGTTAATTTGAGGCATATTTGTTTTTTTTTTAAGGTGTTTCCAGTTCTGTGGTTCGGCTTTCGGATTCTTGCGAGGAGCACAGTGCATGTACGGGTTTCAGTCCTAAGTCGTACAGGTTGTAAGCTTTGCAAGGCTCATAGTGCAATGAGCGCCATTGGTGCTCATTGCAGCCTACGTCCCGCGTGCAAAGACGGCTCACCTCGCTTTGCGTGTGTGCCTTACCAACATCACAAACAGTCCCGCAGATCCACAACTATATATATGTGATTAATTTACTTTAATTTTTAAGAAGTGCTTAAAAACTGCCTAAAAATCAAACAAATAGTTGCCGTTTGGGTTTATCCTATGCAAAGCCAGACCCTGTAGGACTGGATCTGGAGTGTAGTGTCCCAGCCTATCAGGGACCATATCTCAGCAGCATATTGCTAAGAGATTGTCAGTGATTGGTTATTAAGAGACACTGCAGGTACTAAAGGATCTGTGCCTTTGTTACCTGCAGTGGGCAGACCCAAGAAGGTTATATATACATATAGGTTTGATTTCAGGCAGTAAAAACAGAGCTTATAAGGCCTTCTTAATAAAGTAATGTACATAAGAAAATAAATACATAGGTATCACATATATAGTTGTGAGCAGGCGAGACAGCCAGAGCCATTGCTCACGCTTGCGGGCTTACACCTTCATTTAACTAAAAATAAGAGTTTAGACACTAAAAAATGTGTTAAGCGAGAGAAAAAATGGCCGCCGAACAAAACGAAAACAAGACTACAGCACTCTAAGCGCAAAACACCACAAGAAACTCGCAAAATACCACAAACGAACTACGGATATTCCGCTAAGACGCATACCACACATTACGCCAATGCGGAAGTACACAACTACGCTAACAGTTTTGTCTCGCGCACGCACACTATTACACTGCACACATTCATCACGCTTGCACAGCAGCTCCACACCACTAATGCTGCAGCAACATCAAAACAGATTGCCAGCTCTTCAACACAATGCTTCAAAATAGGGAAAGTATATTCATTTATTAATTGTATATTTCAGTAGTACACACAAAACAACATTAGCTACCTTCCAATTTCATTGCCGTCATTTTTTGACGGGCAATTTGCTAGTATTACATAGTAATACATACACTAGTAAAATCCAGAAACAACCTTCCATATCCCTTTAATCTCCAAAAAAGTTGGTCATGCTGCATAGAGAAATTCTACCTTCAAATGAGCCACATATTAAACATTTTTACCTCAGAATATTGATAGTTACATTAACAACTATTTTTTATATTGTTTGTAAGAGAAAGTATGTTCATTTCAGTTTTGACACGCATTATAGAAAGGAGTAAAATAGTGAATACCCTGCAACAGTTTTACAAAACTCAAAGTAAATATATAATGCAATGACAATGTATTTCAAAAGTTATCAGACAGTGTATAGAAGCTTTACCTAAGCAGGTTTTGTACGGTCTATTTACAGCTTTATGACGTGCATTTCTATGTGCTGAGGCCACAGTTTCTCCAGTAACGCCTGCATAGTTTTGTCTTATATACAATGTAGTTCACATATGGTTGCTAGCTTTCTCCCTCGTGGTCAGTGATCAAACCTATGGCTATAAATATGTTTCCAGTGAGCTGTAGTTACCTAGGACATTCTCTCCTGTTTTGTATTCTCATTAGGACTAATGAAATGAAAATACCACAATTTATTGAGATATTATGATCATATATATTACTGCATCATAGATAATATAAAAATGTATTTTTTCGCTTTCAAGTTGCAGCTGAAACACGTGCTATGTTTACCGAGAACAGTGCTTTCTCAGCACATCTTCAGTTCTTAATGGACATATATTAAAAGTACTCTATTGAAGAACTACACTTGATAATGTGCCAACTGATTTTAGAAAGTAAAAAAAAAAAACATTCAACCACCTTTAATCTATAGACCTTTATATGCAATTGCTTGAGAAGAAGCTACCATTTTGGTCTCTGCATATCTCTCTGAATGCAGAGCAAGCTTCCATCTGCACTACTGAAATATGGTATGTAGAACTACCAGTGCATTCAGCAGGACTAGTAAAAAGCTAATTTACAGGGTCATGTCCTCTTAAAAGGGCAGCGAAGAGAAGCAGCGTAGAAAGGAAAATGGATCAACAGTGACTTTTTTTTCCACGTTTCCGACTCTCCATGACCTCGTGGACCGTAACATACCAGGGCATATTTATGCCCATGGTCATGCTGAACCACTTGGAGTGGTT
Organism: Discoglossus pictus; assembly: GCA_027410445.1. Lineage (NCBI taxonomy): Eukaryota > Metazoa > Chordata > Amphibia > Anura > Alytidae > Discoglossus > Discoglossus pictus. The sequence goes on from CM050166.1 coordinate 61,045,368, forward strand.
TGCCAGTTCCTTCTCCAGTGTGCCACAACATACAGCTCCTAGTATTCCTAGGTGGTCTCCCATCCAAATACTGAACAGGCCCAACCCTGCTTGGCTTCAGGGTGGTGTGACCTATTGGTTCCCTGACTGGAATCGAACCAGCTAAAGCAGGGCTTGAAAAGCCCTAGGACTCACAGAGCTATGGCTCCTAATATTGTTAAAATGTGTTCTGCTGGCTCCTAACCAAACGAGCTGGCTTTAAGATTCAGATACATTTGTCCTAATATAAAGGCTAAATCAGAGCTTGACACATGCTATGATCTAGGGATCAATGGTTATAGAGAAAAAGAGAGAGAGACTATATAGAGACTTCCTGGCTTTTAAATGGCCAGCCATTATTTTTTTTGTCACATCTGAAAAGGGGTATTTAATAATATTGAACATTGTGCTCCTTTATTGAAAATGAAGCTCCTGGAGCAGAATATACTGCTTTGAATGTATAACTGTCTTGAAGGGGGGGGGGGGGGGTTGTCCCTGTCAGCCAATGTGCAGCAAGATGGCTGTATGATTCATAAGTGTTTGACAATGACATCTAGGATTCGTGCATACTCTCTAACACACAAAGGTATTTCCTGTTTTTTTTTAAATTAGTTTCTAATAAGTTTAAACAAGTTTTACTAAATAGGTTTCCATAAAAAAACTGTTATAATGTTTAAAACATGTTCTTTTAAGTGCACGATAGCAAAATGTGCATTATGTGTCCCTTTAAATATTTCTCTAAACCATGATGTAGCTCTATGAAGGGCTTCCTTCCAGGCTTCAGGCCAACTTCCCATAGGAGAGGTCTTTGATTGCATAGGAAGTTCTATCTACACAATGGAAGCAAGCCATCTATAAATGCTACGGTTTCAGTAATATTAATAGAAAGCTAATCAGTTTACATCAGACAGACCCTCCTAAAAGAAACAAGTAGAGCCAATTGAAAAAAAGAAAATGGTTGCTTATAGTCAAGAGAAATTTGGTAAAAATGCAAAGGCTATGTTTATTTATTTTGATTTGTAAAAACATCAGTTATTTAAGTGTCAAAGAAAAAAAAACATGATCACAGTGGTCCTTAAAAAAAAGCTGCATTAATTTGTTTGGCTTTCTAAACCAGTTTAATTATTCAAAATACAATGTATATGAAAAAGCAGGACTACTGTGATAGTTTGTTCACTAAAGTGTGCAGATGATCTCTACAACTTCAAATAGCCTTCATAGATTAACACTTAAACTAGAGAGATATCACCATACTAATGAGTAATCCCTCACCTAAGTGCATATAGCTCCATGTATGGGTTATATAAATGGTATTAGAAGTAAGTGCCTATTAGCACCAAGGGCCCTATGCTAATCCCTGAAAAAGCACTTACAAGTGCCCTAATTGTAGAGTAAATCCTACCTAGCTATGTTAATCCCCCATCCCTAAAACATTGGGAGAGAACTCCTATGGGTCACTTCTACCAGTGAAATTCACAGCACAGCCAAAAAGAAAGGCATACATTTCCATTGAGTTTCACACTGAAAATACATTTCCAGTTACTCTGTTACACATTGATACCCAAACTCTATGCTAATAAGATTTTACAGGTCACTCGCAAATCAGGGCACTGCCATAACTGTAAAAGCACAAGAAGGATTTATGTGTACCAGACGCCAGTCCCCCAGAAGCATTTAAAGTGACAGTATAGCACAAAAAGCACTACAAAATGATGAAAGTTCAACATTATTTGACACTTAACAGTCCAATATCAATATATGCGTAATTAAAAAATATGATGCGTTAGTATTAAGCCTGTATTATGATACAAAATCCAGGGTAACAAACAACCCAGTACTCAAGGGGTTAATACACATGACAAAACCACATTGCTCTCAAATGCTCTCATAAAATATAATATATTTATATATAATGTAACACAGAATTAGCATTCTTTATTTATTGAAGCTATAAATACAATTGTCACCTTTTTAATATCAATATATATTAATAAATAAAAAACAATTCCTTAGAGCACCTGATTTACATAGGGCTCCAAATGTTCAACATAAAAAAGACAAACTTTTAGGCAAGATTTCTGGGGGGAAAAAGAATGTTGAAAAAATTCTAACTAGTATAGACAACAAAGTCAGTAACAGGTTCAACACAATAGTGGTGCAGACTAAAACAAATTGTTACAATTTATTGATTTTTTGTTTTAAAATATTCCGTTCATATTATTTATTTGACATTCTGATATATGAAACAAGCAAATCTCCCAACTATTTCACATCCTCCTTGGCTTCACCATATGGTCATATGACAGTTTCAAATTTGACACAAACAGAACTTTGCACACATAGAAAAAATAAATAAATCTTTGTAGCCGTCCAAGTACATATCTGACAGTACATAAAAACATAGGTCCCAAGACAGGAATAATCGAGAGAAAAACATTAATAAAAAGTAGTAAACATTTTGATCAGTAAGAAGTCTTAACTGGTCAATGTGAAAGATACTGCAAATTAAAGAATTTTGGGCTTTGAGAAATAAAATTGCGTATTTTGACAAACATTTATAACGGCCATGGCTTCTGGTTGACTATATTAGACACTAAACCTACTGTATAAAACTTGTAAGTCAATATAAACATGGGTCAACTTCCCAGAATGCAGTGTAATAACTGTTTTTCTCAAAGTCTGAGCTGGAAGCAGGTTTTTCAACTTGCTTTAGACATTCAAATGGGAACACAGATGTACTTTTTATTTACTGTACGGTGGAGGGCTTCTATCGCTCCTTTTCCCACCATATTATAAATGATTATTGTGGTGAACTACCTACTCATAAGGTCCACAACACAGGCTGAGATCCCGCTCCATGCTGATGATAGCCAGTAAGCTTGAAACAGCTGTACATGGATAGGATACTCAGCCTGTGTTTATTCCAACCTTGGCTTCGCATTAAAGTTGTGTAATACAGCATGCATAAGCTTAAAGGAAGCCATGTTTGATAATGGCTATGGATTGAAGAGCAAGGCATTTGTGGGCACATTTGCATGTCCCAGCTCAGCTTCCCAGAATGCAGTGTAATAACTGTTTTTCTCGAACTCTAAACTGAAAGCAGGTTTTTCAACTTGCTTTAGACATTCAAATGTGAACACAGACGTACTATTTATTTACAAATATATATATATATATATATATATATATATATATATATATATATATACACACACACAATACATATTACATAGGAGCGGGTAGATTTTATAGGAACCAGACAGGATAATTCTAGGAGACACTTTGAGTCAATTCATAGAGATACATTATGCTATTTATAAATATAATTTGCAGACACATCAACAGATATGTATGGTAGGACTTAAAAACTTTTAAGAAGTAAGGAAGTCACAGCTCCTGAGTATTTTATTTTTATTTTATTTCTGTATCTTGAACCAGATAAAAAAAAAAGGAAGAAAGAAATGTGTATGTCTCATCAGTTAGATATAATTTTGTTAGTCCTCAGTATATTGGACAAAAAAAAAAAAATAGAGTCTCTTAATTTATTGCCTTTTATATGCAAATATGCTGCAGTAGAAACCACCATTTTTTTGTTTTGGTTTCATTTCCAGAGCTGGGAGAAGAATTTGAATGTGGGGGAATGTAACAACTAAAATTGTCAGTGCTTCCAGAAGGATGAATATAAAGCTTATTTGTTTGCAATACATACTTTCCTGCGAAATGCAGGTGATAAACTTTAAAGAATAATTGCATATAAAGGTTAAAAAAAATATTTTTTTACATTTGTCAGTTAACTAGTTGTACAAAAGACAATAAGGAAAAACAATCACAAGAGGCCCTTTAAATAAAAGAAGAATCACATAAATAGATTAGCATTAGAAATCAGGTTTACAAATATGTCAACCAACACTAAGCAGAGAGGCAGCTTATTTGGAACTAAAGTTTTTTTAAAAGCAATTTTTTTGCCTTTAACTGAAATTATTTCTGGTATTTACTTTTAATAAGTAAATGTTCAGCAAATAGAAACGCGAATGGTTAGCTATTAACTGGATAAAACAAACCAGTCTCGTGACAAGGAAGAGTAGAATGAAAGTTATTTATATTGGTGGAATCTCCCAACCCACTAGTTTCAGGTTGTTTATGGCTTTCACAATGACACTAGGAAGCCGTCCAGATGAGAGACATAAATTAAAGGACCACTGAAGTCAGCATATGTGCTCTTCATCATCAGCTAGAGACTGAAAAATCATGCTGAAAAGTTGTTTACAGTATTAAAATTGATCAACAAGTGTCTTCGATATCATTTTAGTTATTGTTTGATTTCAAAGATTTGTTTTCACTGGTAAGTCAAGACTTCCATGTATTTGTTCTCACATTTAAACATAAAAATAAGTTAAAAACGTATTTCCTGCTAAATTATTATACCACTGCACTCTGGGGTACTGGGCAGGGACATGCAAATGAGCCCACAATGTTTTTTACTTTTGAATCCAAAAATGGCTCCTTTTAGATCTGTCACTCTAAAACCAAGTTGTTTTTATGATATTCTTAAACAGCATGGTTAACTCACTATACATTGTAGTAACCATTTGATTAAAAAACAAAGCATTATTTATATGCAAATGATCAGTTCCCAAATTAGTCACTTTGATGTGCTAATTAGGATTACAGTCCGATTGTCTCTGTGGTGGCAAAATAATGCTTTCTTACTTTTATTATACGGTTAGGTCCTCCCCCCAACCCATATAAAGCAATCAGAGGGGCACATTAGCATAATGACCTGCACAATCAATGCAGAGTATCTCAGGATTGATTTACTATCCTCTTGTAGACGAAACCAACTTTTGTGTTCCTTTATGTGGATTTTACAAACTTCTTGCTACTGTAATGGTCAATGTAAATGTCTTACTAGTTACACATACAGGCATTATGGTCACATCTTAACTGAAACAGCAAATGCATTTGGAAGTAATTTAGCATGCAGTTGTAAAATACAAATTCCACTTTTTATAACTTTCTTCTTTATGAGTTTATGAAGTTCCAAAAGTTTGTTCAATATTTTTTTACAAGGGGTAAAGTGCACAGAGGTTACAGGTTCCTGGTTATGATAGTTGACTACTATAATAAAAAGGTAAAAGGGCCCAGTTACTGCAGAATTAAAAGTACACCTGTAAATAAAAATGTCTGCAACTGGATTAAAAAGTGGGTCGGTTACATAATTGAGCTTGAAATTTGGGGATATTAAGCAGAAATAACCTGAAAGCATCCTCCAGGTGTACAACTAACTTTATCAGAGGTGATTAACAGTCAGTGAGAATGATTCATATTTACTTATGCATTTATATGTGTGATTCCTGCACTAATCGGATATTTGTTACATTCCTTTAACTGGATTTAAAAAATATATATCACATATATAGTTGTGAGCATACGAGTTGTTGCTAACGCTTGCGAAGGCGCTCCTTGCCAGCAACTGCGACCCTCGCAAACTTTACGTCGTAACGCAAACAAAATATGAGACGCCATTACAACCTCACAAAAGACGGCCGCAACACGCTCACATCAAAAATACAACAAATACACACACCAAATACATAAAAAGCTTACTTACAGGAAGAGGGAGCATCCAACACCTTGAAAACTAAAGTTACACCTCAATTTAACTTAAATTAAAGCAGTTTAGACACTAAAAATGTCTCTCAGCGAGAGAAAAAATGCCCCCCGAAAAAAACGAAAACGCCTACATATTTCCTGAAAAACACCTACGAGATTAGAAATCAAGGACGCAACCTGCGCAACCCCAAAAACATTACAAACACAACAAATACAAACAACAAACACATAAAAAGGTTACTCACAGCAAGGGGGGGGGGCACTGAGGACGTCTGCAAGTGAAGTTACACGTCCATTTAAGCACAAATTCCGGAGTTTAGAGACCCAAAAATCAACTAAGCGAGAGAAAAAATGGCCGAACAAAACGAAAACGAGGCTAAAGGTCCCTAAACACGCAAAACACTACCATAAACATGCAAAACACCACCAAACAGCTACGGATATTCCGAAAAAGCCCACCAATCAGCGACGGATATTCCGAAAAACTCGCACGACATAGAAAACGAAAGACACTACATCAGCCACATTATATACACCAAACACCCTTAGCTCACTTACACTTTCATTGCCATCATTTTTTGACGGGCAATATTCTAGTATATATATATATTGACAAACCAATAGCCCAGTAACCAACAGCTCCGGATGTTTTGTTGTAGCACATATTTTGCGTAATTTTTCTACATAATTGTATATGCAATGGTGGAGCTAGTGAGTGGAGGGCCCGGTGCAAAATAATTTAGGTCCCTGCTTGCAAATTCTCTAGGGATCTATCCGGTTTCATGCGCTCCGCTGTTCAAGCGCGCTGCCGCAGTACAGTAGAAGAACTATTCTCTCCTCCGAAGTGGCGCAACTCAACAAGGCGAGCTTGTGCGCGTGGCAGCTCGCAAACAGTGGCGCACATAAAAAGCGATAGGACTATTCTTTATATAATTTAGGCGCCTGTTGAAGTCAATAAAGATGACAAAAACATATGTAGGTGGTCAAATCATCTCTAAGGTGATCAGATCACCTTTCTATAAAAAATAATTTTACAGACCATTTTTATTACAAGTGACAGAGGAACCCTACACTGTGATGGGCCCCGGTGCTTTGCACCAGCAGTATATATGCATACACCCTTTGTAACTCCTAAAAGGGTCTTGGTGGCTCCTACATTTGACATCAATTTGTCAACACATAATCTAGTGCTTCTCACACACATGCTTAACTACTTGGCAGCACAGAAACAGATCTGACGGCAGATAAGAACAAAAAAAAAAAAAACCATCAGGTCTGCCCATTCTATCTACCTTTAAGTTTGACTTAATTAAGCCACGGATATCCTTATGCCAAGCATGCTCACATTCCTTAAAAAGTCCATTACATGAACTGTGACAGCTTAGAAACATAAACAGAGACTTGACAACACATAAGAACTAGAAAGCATATCTAGTCTGCCCATTTTATCTATGTAAAATGTTTTGTTTATTTTAACCTCTGACGGGCCTTATGATTCTCTTAGGTATGATAAGTGAAAGAGACTACCATTTTTTATTATTATTGTTTATTTATAACGCGCGAACATATTCCGTAGCGCTGTACATAAGATACGTTCAAGTCAAAGATACATACAAATTAACAAATAACAAGGCAAGGAGGGCCCTGTCTTTGAGCCTCAAACCCATAGAGCTTTCCCTAAAGCACCTTGTGGGATTGAAACTTGCAGACTTACAACCTTCTCTTCTACTTATCTACTAAACTTTCTGATATGTTTTATTGTTCTTGACCCTACCACTTCTTCTGGAAGTCTCTTCCAATTCTCTACTACCCTTTCTGTAAAGTATTTTATCAGCATTTTTCTCCTAAATCTTCCGCCCTCCAATTTCAAATCATGACCTCTTGCATTTGTTTTTCTGGATAATATATTCCCCTTGATTTTTTATTAAACACTTTGATATATTTAAAGACATTATTTACGTTACTGCTGGTGTTCGGGTACAATGTTGTCGTTTTAGAAGTACTCGATAATAATACTCCGTAGTCATGTCAAGTGTGAGAAATAAGAATACATATTAGTTCGCCATTTAATAACATTGTCCTTTGTAAGTATGGCGCTCTTGTTATCATTGATACAGGTTACGATGATACTTTGTAACACATCAGGTGCACTCAGCCCTCTCTCCCTGTCTGTACTCGCTAGCAACATGGCCGCGGGAAGCTGGGGAAGGGCTGGGGAGGAGGAAAAGTTTACAAATTGCTCCTACACTACTCATAGGAAATCAGGGAGAGTAAAGTGGTGGGAAGTTAGAGACATTAATTAGAAATTAGTATCAAGAATCAGGCACTTACCGTAGGAAGGAGATGGAACCGAGGCAGAAGCCACAGGGGGACCCGGGGCAGGGTATCTCCTATCCAAACTACTTGTGTTCCAGCGCCTGTGTCGTGCACAACTTGCTTGCTTGAAATTCTGTTTAGCAAAAGCTCTCGGGCACTCGCACGCAGGCCCTCCCTTTCCTGAGCTATGCAGGTCCTAGAAGGACCGTAATAAAATTAACCGCCCAAACATTACATTCCTTCTACTCAGCCTTGAAGATCCTGAAAGAACAATAAATGGAAGAATATTTGTAATCTTAATAAGCTTCTGAACTGATAAAGAGAGGTGTATCTCTTGAAAGCTTGTTTCTATAACGAAAATGTTTGTCCAATAACAAAAAGGTATCACTTTATACTGCAATGCTCTGATTATTCATGTTGATGTAACAAATATAGAAAGGATTCTTGTACTCATAAACACTATCTTCAAAATTCTGGGAGAATATTTTATGCCCATGGCTTATACAGCTGCAAATATTTTTAGTTTGGTACATGAAAAACAAGTGATGTTTTTCTTTAACTGCAGTGGTGCTTTAAGGCATTGTTTGTAACATGTAATCAGAATTGCTTTTCACTTAAAGGCATATTTAAGTTTCATGGATTATGAATGCATATGGGAGAGGAGAATCAGTAGTGTATAAAAAAAATGTTTTTGCATGAAAAAAATCCCAAAATAAACATTATTAAACTTACCCTAAAGTTTGCTAAATCTCTTGTTTGCTAGCAATTAAATTTCTCTGCTAAAATTAGAATAAAATTCAGAATTTGTTTTGGCCAATCACAGGCAGCTTCAATTAGTTTCAAAACATTGCTTCAATCTGTGATGGCAGTTTATGCAGCAAAGCATTATTATTATTATTTTTATTATTATTATTATTATCATTTATTTATAACGCGCCAACATATTATGTAGCGCTATACATAAGTTGTGATCAAGGCAAAACAATATTAATACATTACATAGATGGAGGGACCTGTCTTTAAGCTTAGACTCCAGTTACCATAGAGCTCTCCCCTAAGCACATTGCAAGATTGAAAACTCACAAACTTACAGTCTAACAGCCTTATTAAATTGCGATTCGGCCAATTGAATAGGGCTCTATATAAGCACACAGCATATTTTTTTACAGAAGTTTTTAGTTAGTGAAGACCTGAAGGCAGGAGTGAGAGGAGGTGATGAGAGAGAAGGAAAGAAGAAGGTCACTAGCAGAGGGCAGGTGGGGGAATGTTTGGTGATGAGAGCAGAGATATAAGGGGGTGCAGTGTTGTTGAGGGCTTTGTTAGCGTCATGTTTTTAAATTTTATTCTGGAGGCTATGGGAAGCCAGTGGAGTGATTGACAACGAGGTGCAGCAGACACAGAGCGTTTATTATGGTACATGAGTCTAGCAGAGGCATTCAATATGGATTGAAGAGGGGGATAGATGGGTGGTGGGTAGGCCAGCTAGAAGCGAGTTGCAGTAGTCACGAAGGGATCATGGAATGTGTAGTTTTGTTATATCCCTGCACAAGGAAACATGGAGGATCTCAGACATTGCCGTGTGGATCTCTGCACTGTCCTGCTGTTGGCTTAAAGGTTAGCATAGGATTCAAACCTACCCAAATGCATTGTTTCTATTGGTAGGTTTACACTGTGCATATGTAAGCAGGGTGTGGAAAGCAACTTATTGTTTAAAATAAACCAAATCTGTGTATATATAGAATGCTTCCATGTAATGTTTGTTTCTGATATAAGCAGCATATGTTAGATTAGAAAAAAATAAAACAAGGAAACTTAGATATTTCTTTAAAACAGAGAGATACATTTAGCTTTTATTTAGCTTGTGACTCTAAATTAAATGTTTGTCTAGTAAAAGCAATAATTGTATACTGCAATACTCTTATTTTTCAATTATATATAATACTGTTATTTTTATCTACACAGATATATGCACACATAGACCGATAGATCAATAGATAGATAGATAGATAGATAGATAGATAGATCTACTTGTGGGTAAACTACATAACTCATGCAAATTTAATGTGTGCTATGCTTAAAAATTGGGTTATAATTGCAGGCATGAAGGTGCCACGAAAACATTGTTTTGCATTAAAGAATGAAAGATATTGTGTGCTCATTTGCATGATCCCATGTAGTCTCCCAGAATGGTGCAATGTGAGCTTTGTATTTCTTTTCTTTTTGAGCTGACTTGTTTTAGTGTACTATTTTACTATGCTTATTCTAACTGACTATATGTATATGTATATGTATATATGTATATATATATATATATATAGTTCACCACAACAATCATATATAATATGTGGGCAAAAGAGCGATAGAAGCCCTCCACCGTACAGTAGTACAGTAAATAAATAGTACATCTGTGTTCACATTTAAATGTATAAAGCAAGTTAAAAAACTTGCTTCCAGCTTAGAATTCCGAGAAAAACAGTTATTACACTGCATTCTGGGAAGTTGAGCTGGGACACACAAATGTGGCAACAAATGCCTCGCTGATCATTCCGTAGCCATTATTCATTACTCAGCCTGTGTTTATTCCAACCCTGGCTTTGCATTAAAGCTGTATAATACAGCATGCATAAACCTAAAGGAAGCCATGCTTGATAATGGCTACGGAATGAAGAGCGAGGCATTTGTGGGCATATTTGTGTATCCCAGCTCAGCTTCCCAGAATGCAGTGTAAACTTATGTCTTCCTGAGCTTGGTGAGGGAAAAATGTAGTATATGACATGGGTAATATGGTGCGTTATAATGATCTAGGATATTAATATAGACAATGCATACTATAAAATACCCTTGCCAAGTGCGCCATATTAACCAACTAATTTTCACACATGATATTATACACTGGCAGCCACTTAACATGACAGGACACACTGGATGGAGATCGTACACACATACATGATGGATTAACACATAGGACACCCTGTGATCTGAACTGACACATAGGAGACACATAAAGTAGTATTTGGAAGCTGGCTAGGAGGTGATTTTAAACATTTATCTTGGGGACATGAGCAGCAGCAGGTTACCCCCTGAATATGTCACCAGCTGTACACTGTAAAACATCATGGTCTGACCATGATACACTTGTAACGGTATGAAGCAGATTATGCTTTTGAAGAACATTATTTTCCTGGCACCTAAATGAAACAATCAATGGCATGATAACAATGTTCAAATGGTTAATGAAGCAATAACAAATTACTTTAGGGAAAACACTATAATAGGGACATTGTGCTCCTTTAGTGCGTACATAAACCAGCGGTGTGCTCACGCCATTATAAACACATGCAAAGAAAGAGGAGTCCTTGTCAATTTGTAAAATGTCATTTAGGTGGCTGATTAACGAACTAGAGATCTAACAGAGAAGCACCGCAGGCAATAGGATACATTTTTGATGAATTCTAGATAATAAATGGGAAGATAAATAAAATATAGCTTAGAAAGCCATGTATTGGGCCCAAATCTTTTACTATGAGAGAGGAGATACAGCTGGGTGGGTAAGAGGTTTGAAAATTCAACAAGCAAATGTTATGTTTTACAAACATACAGCCTTATTTAATTGTGATTCGGCAAATTCTAAAGGGCTCTATATAAGCACATAGCATATGTTTTTTTACAGAAGTTTTTAGTTAGTGAACTTCTATCCAAAAGCAAGGTCTTCACTAACTAAAAACTTCTGTAAAGAAAATATGCTCTGTGCTTATATAGAGCCCTTTAGAATTTGCCGAATGGCAATTTAATAAGGCTGATAGTATAGAACAGATTCATAACTACTAGAATAAACTATGTAATCTAGTATTAAAAATGAGTTTCATAACTACTACAAATAAACTATATACCGTAATTTAGTATCAAATATAAGTTCTTGAAAAGTTGCAGACTTAAGAGTTTTAAAGTGATTTAGGGAAAACCTAGATGTAGAAAGAAGTTCTGCTTGCTATTTTGGAACTAATGCCTGAAAAGATGCTAGGTCTAGATGATAGCTTGCTAGCCTCATATTTTACAAGCTTATTAAATTATAAATGTCTGGAATCCATATTTTTATAGCACTAAATATATACAAATTGTAAA